>CM007316.1:1029726-1055269 GCA_000333855.2 Endotrypanum monterogeii | reverse complement strand
CTCGCGGCATGCCTGTTGCGTACGGGCGCGGGCGGGCAGAAGGCTTTGAGGCGGTGCCGTCAGCTGATGGCAGGGCAAGGGTGCCGCGCTCCACTCACGGGACGACTTTGGAATTCGGTTTCTAATCCTTCACTGCCTCAACTGTTTCGTAGGCTTTCACACGGTGTGAGCGGAGGTTTGCTGATCGAAGAGAGCGCCACTTCCGTGTGTGCGTTGCACTGCGTATGCTCGAGGCTGTGCCTCTTGTCTTGTTCGGGAGAGTTGGGTGTTAGGTGCTGGGCAGTTGTGCGCGTCTGTTTGTGCATTTCTAGCGGCGAGGAGGAGCGCAGGCACGGGGCCGGGACGAACCGGTGCCCCCTCTGTGCTGCAGCTTGCTTGTGTTGGGTGCTGCTATTCACGTGTGGTGCACGAGTCTTGGTGCGTCCGCGGGGGTGGTGTTTGGTGGTTTTGAGTCGTGTTGCGAGGGGGGTGTTTCCACTTCTCATTTGTCGCTCGCCGGATCGCCAGCGGTTACGCGTGGACTGACTTCTTGCGTCGTTTTTCGGATGTTAGCTGCAGAGGGTACCTGAGAATTGTTTCGACGCGATTTCGTGGTTTTGCTGATTTTGTTTGTTTTCGGCAAAGGTGATAAAGATAGGTTTTCTCGTAGCAAAGGTGAGGGCTAAGTCATGGTTGTCCGTGAGATGTGTAAAGTGCTGAGCGAGAAACTCACGGTTTCCAGCTGAATCATTGCGTGTGCTCCTGTACCATTGCCTTAGCTACTCACACACTCGCTGTGCGTGAATTATGTCGAGTGCGTTCTCCACCTCTACCATTTTTCTGCGCGGTGCCAAGTGTCAGCCATTGTCACGTTGTCATCTTCCCCCCCCCTCCCCCCAATAATCTTTTCTCTCTTAGCACCAGACGTGGGGTCACACAAGGAGGCTCACGAACCTCGCGCAATCTATTCGATTTGCTGGCATAGGCACACAATTTCTCACATCTCACAGTCATTAGTTTGTTTCCGTTTTTTTCTTCTGTTCGTACATCAGCATGCTGCGCCAGAGCTGTGCGGCGCTTGCAGCGGCAAAGCTGCCCAATCCAGGAAGCTCGCTTCTCAACCCTCGCAGCTATCGTGCAAAGGTCCGCCGGGCTGCAGCCTTGGGTGCACAGCAACAAAAGCAGTTTGATCAGCAAGCCATGTTTGCGGAGCTCGGTGGTCCCGGTGGGATGGGTGCAGGTTCGCGGACGGTGTCGTCTCTGCGCACGGCGAAGAGTCGCAAGCAGCGCCGCGGGCATCACGTGAGGCAGGTGATTGGTAAAGACATTGCCGAACGCGCCAAATCGCTGACAGACGCGGAATGGGAGAGTGTACCAATGGCAGAAAAGCACGCCTTTACCAAGTACATGAGTGAGCTGCTGCGCGAGCATCCAACGGAGGCGACAGAACAGCAGCGGCGTCGATATTTCGAAACGACGATGGTGGACCCGCGAGACTTGGACCCTCGACGTACCGTTCGAGACGAGTATGAGAGACTGAAGATGGGACTACCCGTGCAGCTGAAGGATCCTCAACGTTCACTAGGCGTCTCGCAAGCGATATTTGAGTCTGGTGACGCGAGTCTGTTTAACCCTGACAAGGTAGACGCACTGGAGGAGGCGATGGTTCAGGTCAAGCAGGTCTTTACCGACTACGTCCGGCAGCGCCGCGAGGGCGTTAGCACCGAAACTGCGCGCCGAAAGCTGGCGAATATGCTAGCTGCTTTGAACGTGGAAACGCAGCGGCATCTCAGTCACATGTTCAAGTACGCGGAGGAATGGGTTCGGCAAGAGGCGCGCGAGGAGCGCAAGCGGCAGCTACATGAGCTTCAGCGACTTCGCCAACTCATTTCATCGCCATCGCGGCATCGTTCTGCTGCATCGTCTGATCCGGTTGTTCCAGTTTGTTCTACGAGTACTCCTAGGCTGGAAGATGACGCATCTGCCCTGGCATCGTCCTCCGCAGTCGACGGAGGTCTAGGAGTCGACCTTGACGCCTCTTCACCCCCTCCTGCTGCGGTTGCAAAGACTAAGAGGCGCGCCGCCTTGAAGCGTTCACTGAGCAAGGCTCTCGGCTTGGAGGTGGACGTCGTGGAAAGCCTTATCACCGAGCTCGAGGCACAGGAGAAGTTCATGCAGTTCTGTGAGGTGTTTGCTCGCCTCACTGTTTCCCGTGGCTTTTGCCACGGCCCCGAGGACGAGGGCCTCGATGCGTACACGGAGAGTCTGAAGAGGCTGTATTCCGTGGACGCGAATAAGCTCAGCACGCTGGACGTTGTGCAGTACCTTGCAGCAAAAGAGGAAGCGCACCCAGTCGACTGGGCGAAGAGGTGGTATGAGCGTCTTGTCCGCATTCCACTGGAGCGCACACCCGAGTATAGGCGACTGGAGGCGATTCGCGATGGTGACACAGCAGCGCTGGAGCTGCGGGCTCGCGTTGAGCGCGAAGCCGATGCGACGGTGTCGGCCAGTCATGGAGCTGCTATGGAGGCGGAGCGGACGGCTGCAGGGGAGCGCACACAACAGGCCGTGCGCTTGGTGGAGAAGATGTTTATGCGACCAGACGACCCACGACTCAAGAGTCTACACGAACGGAGGCTGCGGTACATTGCTTATCTTCAAATGGAACGGCAGATCGCGCAGGCTCGTGAGAACGCGGAGATTTTTGAAGGCGTCGAAGCGACATCGGAGGCCGTCGAGTGTAGGCAGCTATACGCGCAACTTATGGAGCGTAAGAGGCAGCTCACAGCTGCGGTGGTCGAGTCTGTGGATGGGACAACCGCTCCTATTAACAAGGCTCGCAGTACCGAGTCGAATAATTGCTCAGACGCTTCCATTGCAACGGCAGGGGATACCACACACTCTGTGGCGACTGATGAAGTCAACGTGTTCGAGCACGATGCTGAGGCAGCCGAGCTGTTTGAGAAGATCAGCAGTATCACCCAGTCTGTCATCCGCACTTACAGCCGCGAGACACGCCGACGCAGCAAGGCGGCTGCCAAGGCGGAGGTTTTTGCGCGTGTTATGCAGCACGTCGGCCTCGCGAACGCAGATGGCAGTCGCGCTGGTCACGCAGAAGAGCTTCAGCACTTACTTCAGAAGAAGAAGCAAAGGGTGGCCCAACGTCTTTTGAATGTGCTGGAGTCGGATGTAAAGTCCGACTTGGAGTGGTTGGATTCGATGGATGAGGCGGAGCGACCGCCGTTGTTGCCCATACCCGAGGGTATGTCCTATGTCTCTGCCGCGGATGTACAGGCCTGGAAGGAGGTCCGGGATGCGGACAAGGCCATCGCTGCCGACCCGTTTCGAAAGGAAAAAAAACGTTTCCAGCCGAATCTGTTCGGTCAGCCGTGGCAGCTACCAGATAAGCCGCTTCTCTTTTGGGGGACAGGGGCAAGGGCAGTTCAACAGGCACTAGAACATGCCGCCGACGATGCAGAGCGGCGCCGACGCGGTGAGCCGCTGGCACCGCCCTATCCCTGTCCGGAGAATCCCTGGGGCTGGAGGCTTGTCAAGGACATTCTCGATGACTAAGCTTTTTTTTTTTTTTGAGGAGACAGAGATGGCGTGTGCGCATTCGTGTATGCGAGTCCGTTTCTTTACGTGTGAGTGCCTTTTTTTTCACAGCTCGTATGATGGTATTACCTTTTTTTCCCCACTGTCGCACATGGCCGCTGGGGTACAAGTGGTCATGGAATGGTTCATACCTTTGCGCACGTGTGTTTGTGCGTGTGCGGTTTAACTTGGGCAGATGCTGTCACTGCGTCTTCATGCAGACTTTAGTCGAGACCTCTGCGCTGACTATCGGTGCGTGCTCTTATCTCTAATGATCGATTCCACACGACTAAGACTTGATTCCAATCGCAAGAAGCACGAAAGGAAATAGCAGCTCTTTCGTTGCATGAAAGTATTCCCCCCCCCCCACACACACACACAACCGAAAAAAAAACAGAAACAAAAAAAAACACCATCAAACAAAATGATGGCTTCGATTCTGCTTTTCATTCTTTTCTCGGTTACAGAAGGAGCGCGAGTGTGGAATGCGGGTCTTACAACGGTGCCGTACCCCTCTCCCCCTTCCCTCTATATATATTATATGCCCAATGCGCTCTCCGTTTTTCTTCTAATTCGTCGTCTTCCTCGCCCCCTATCTTATTTTATGTGAATCGTGCGTACACCACCGCCTTTGTTTCTCTGCGTTTCTTGCGCCTCCCCCGCGCCAACGACGACTGCAACTATCACCACATGCGCGCACTACTGTATGGCACATCCATCATTCGTGTGCTGCATATATATATATATATATATATTTCTCCACGCATGTCGCGTGTGTTCCTCCCGACTTTTGTATACGTGTATGCAGTTTTCTCATAAGGGTTTTGTTTCTTTTTTTTTCATTATTAACACGCAACGAGGAAGAATTTTTGAAGGAGTGCTCTCGCCGCTTTCCGTCTACCCCCGCCGTCACCCCCATTTCCATCCGAAGGCGTCTTTGGACAACCCCACGATAATTCATAGAGCTCACAAAGCAGCGTACATCAAACGTTCGCCATTAGCTCACGCCAACATACCCAAAAGAGAAGAAGAAGAGGGGAGAAAAGCGTCACGATATCCCCAGCACTGACGGCCACCAAAGCTCATCGGATTTTATTGGTGCTCTCATATAGCCCCCCCTTTTTCTTTCTTTTCACATTCCTAGAGCTCTACGCTAACTGAAGGAAGGTCTTCCCGGCCCTCTTCGATCAAGTGGGAGCTGGTGTCTGTTTGTGTGTTCGTGTGCGTAGACGAGGGTAGCCTGATCTATTATCCTGTCTTCTCGAACCGCATCATCTTTCCGTTATCATTTCTCTGATTTCGCCCTTGGCTCAGGAGTTTTGTGTGTGAGAAAGGAAGCAATGTCTGGCGCTAGCAACAATAACAGACGTAGTGAGGGCGACGCCGCCCTCAATCCCCTGTCCGACGAGCTCGCCGCCAGAAGCCCCACCTGCGGTAACGTCTGCGAGGATGCCCCTGCTCGCGATTGTCCATTAGTCTCGAAGCATGCTGCCAGCTATGCAGACTCTAGCTCCAGCACAGATGCGGTGCGCACACCGAATACCAAGTCCACTGGCGTGGTGGGCTTCTGCCAGAGGGTGTACTCCGTTATCCCTCGTGGTGGTATCGTTGCCAACGTGTATAACCTGGCGAGCGCCACCCTCGGTGCCGGTATCGTCTCCGTTCCGTCCGGTTTTCACCAATCTGGTATGATCGTGTCGATATTTCTGCTGGCTGTTGTCTGCGCATGCACAATTTATTCGATTCGCTTGTTGGGTCATGCAAAGCTGAAGACGGGGCTGCGCTCGTATGAGGAAATGGCCCGTGGCATGCTGGGTCATGGCTGGGACTACTTTGCCGCGTTTCTCATGTTTATGTTCTGCTGGGGTACATGCGTTGGGTATGTTATCTCGATCGGTGACATGCTTGCACCCATTCTGGATGGCCACAAAACGAACGCATTTTTGAGGACGCCTACCGGCCACCGCCTTCTTGTTTCTCTGATCTGGTTTGTCGGCATGTTGACGTTGTCGCTGCCAAAGGAAATCAACTCGCTGCGCTACGCCTCCCTGGTGGGCGTATCCTTCGTCGTCTTTTTCGTCATCTGCATGATCATCCACTCCGCTCAAAACGGCCTGAAGAACGGCATCCGTGATGACATTGTGCTGTACAACAACGGCATGCCAGCTGTCAACGGCCTCACACTGTTCATCTTCGCATTCATCTGCCAGGTGAACGTTTTTGAGATCTTCGACGAAATGCAGAGGCCCACGCTCCGCCGCATGACACGTGACACGACCATTAGCATGGTTTTTGTAGCGATGCTCAACTTCTTCTCTGGCTTCTTCGGCTACTGCGACTTTGGCCCTGATTCAGTGGGCTCGATTCTCAGGCGGTACCGCCCACTTGATGAGCCCCTCTTCATGGTGGCGTACATCGGCATCTGCTTCAAGCTGTGCGTCGGTTTTGCCATTTGCATTCAGCCTGCCCGCGATGCTATTTATTACTGTCTGAAGATGGGAAAAACATCGGATGTGAATGACTGGTTGAACTGGATAGTGAGCGGGTTCCTCGCTCTCGCTGCGCTCATCTGCGGTCTTTTTATCCCCAAGATCGAAACTGTTTTTTCGCTGCTCGGAGGCATCTGCGGTGGGTTTCTCGGCTTCATGTTCCCTGCTTATTTCTTTATTTACTCAGGTGGCTTCACGTTCAAGCAGGTCGGTATTCTGAACTACGTCGGCTGTGTCGTGTTGATTGTCGGTGGTGTCGTCGCCGTTGTATTCGGCACGGCTGTTGCCATCTATAGCGAGATTCCGTAGGAGAGCCCGGATCGATCCTGTGCAGCAGAAGCAGTGATACATCACCTTACATGACAATAGGGGTGTTGCGCTGTGGCGTTCTTCTGCGTGAGACGAATCGTAGGGGGTCTTCACTGATCGGGATGTGAAAGTGCGGAGGCTCCTTTTTGTCCCAAAATTTCCTCTTTTTTTTTTTGCTTTGTAGTTTTCTCTTTTTTTTTTGTTTTGTTCTCCCCTCCCCCTTTTACCTTGACTTCTTTGGCTGTGTGGAGGAGGTGGTGGTGTGGGATGGGATGGGGTGTGGTTCGGCGGGATGGAGGCGGTGAGGGTCTTTAAGTTTTGCACCTTCTTCTTTCTGCGCTCCCTGTTGTGCTTCGTCCACCTTTTTTTTTTTCATGCTCTCTCTTTCTCTACCTTACCCTACCTCACCTCACCTCACCTCACCTATCAAGCTTTGTTCGCGCACCACTAACTCCCACTCAAATCGTAAATCCCCTTCCCTATATGTTATATATATTGTAAATATATATTATATATTTAAAGTCTATTCTTTCGAGGACAAAAAAACAAAAGCATATATGAAAAAAAAAAATGCTTCTTTTCTCCTCCTTTTCACCCATCCGGAAATTTTTTTTTGTTTTTTCTGTCTTCTTTCTTTGCTTATGCCAGCCGCCAAAAATGACCATTTCTCGCTTTGTTGTACAACCGAAATCAAATGCTTTGAAAAAAAACTTTTCTTTTTTTAGTTGACCCCCCCTCTCTCTCTTTATAGATGCATGTATACATATGCATGCCTGTAAAAATAGGGTTGGGTGGGGAAGGAGACACAGGTTGCGAAGGGGAAAACATTTTCGGTCCCGAGTTTATCACCTCCCACCTTTCATCTCTGTTGTGCTTACTCAGGCGGGTGTAGTCGTTTCTCCGTCCCTGTAAAACGCAGAATGGAAAAGTATTAAAAAAATACACCCGCGATCGTCTTTACGTTTTCTTTCGTTTATCCCCCTCTCCTTTCGCTCGTTCTCGCGCACACTGTGTGTGCTCGTGTGTGGGAGGGAGGGGGAGAGAGCGAGGATTGTCAAGTCTTTTTCTCACAAGGAACCGTGGGCGGCGCTGTATTTCTTTTTTTGTCCGAGTTTCACTTCTGCAACCGTTTGGTGACTCTCCTTCCCCTTCCTCCCTCGCATAATATATATATATATATATATAGGTCACCCTCTATCTGCCTAGATCCATGCATATATTTTATATCTTTTTATATGCATGGGGGAAGACCTTTTTTTAAACTAGCAAGCGAGCAGACTGTCTGGCGGGCGTTTGTGCGTGGAGGCTGCGGCACCACGACAAGAGGTTCACATACAATGACGATACGCAGTCACTTCTTCCTCAATCGCATTTCGTTTCCCTTCCTCGACTTTCCCGTTCATACTTCCCTTTCTCCTCTTCCTCTCCTCCTGTCTTCCTGTCCTTTTTTTCTTGATCGATTGTTATTGTCCTGGATATATGGAAGAAAGAGGCAAGAGGGGGGGGTGGTGGGGGACGAGAAAGGGTGTGTAGGGGGTGGGGTGCGAGCGGGCTGAGGGGAAACAGCACAAGCGCTGCTGCATTCTTTTTTTCTTTAGTAGTTCGGCTGCTCTATGTTGTGAAAATAAGCATCAACGACCCCGCAGAAGATGGCTAGGGGCTTCCGAGGTGTAAACATCAGGCACTGAGGCCAGTGGTACCATGTCCCAAAGGGTGTGTTGTGCTCGCGTGTCTACGTCCGCATGTCTGTCTCTGCCTCTTTTTAAAGCTTGTATACGTGAATGCCTATGTATTATTTACATTTTGATGACTGTTCAAAAGTGAGATCGAAAGATCTACAGCTCAGCAAGGTGTCACAATATATACAAGAAAGAAAAATAAGAGCAGAGAAAACAGTCGACAATCAAGACGCACAGATAGATCTGCCACGCTATCAACACGAACACACAAGCAGACACTCTCACAGTCAAATGATTGGTGCCGCTTTTTCTTCTAGTTTTGCTACCCTATCTTGTTAGCTACCTTGCCTCCCGAACGAGTTTGCTTTTTTTTTTTGGGTTCATTTTTTGTTTAACACTTGACTGCAGAGCTTGTATTCAGGCGCCTTTCCTTTCGTGGGGATGTCTTACCCTCTCTCCCACTACTTTCCCTCAAAATTACGCGCAAATCTTCCAGAAGGTGTGTGTATGCGTGTGTGTGTGTGTGGTCCGAGTCTTTTGGACGCATCGTTCATGATCATTCACTGAGCTTCTCACACCTCGCCTGCATGGCATCCTTCTTTTATCAAGGACCCTTCCCCTCTTTTAGATCCCCTTCTTGTGCCTTGGTATCCTCGTTACCGAAAGGGAGGCTTTGTGAGGTTTGTCATCGGTCTGGTAATTATCTCATCGGCTTGCCTGTCTGATTGCGTAGTGATCGGGTTCACCCGAGCATCAGGAGAGGGGGGTTTGAGCAACCCACAGAGCGAGACAAAGCGTCATGTGTGCGTAAAGAAATGTGTTGCGGCGTGCGGCTATGCCTTGTTTTCTCTCTTGTTGCTTTTTTTTTTCTCCTGATATTTTTGTTTTCTGTCTTTTTATCTTTTTTTTCTTTGGGATGTCCACGTGCTTCTCCTCCCCCCCCACATACACAGTTTTTCTTTTCCGCCCCCTTTTTTATATCTTTTCTGTCTTGCACTTTCATAAGACGTCGAGGTACTTGACGCCCAAGAAAGATCTTGATCTCATATATCCACACAGGCACACGCACACACACACGCACATATAAATATATATTTATATGTGCGTGTGTGTGTGCGTGTGTGTGTATTGGTTATTATCAGTTTTTCTTTATTCTGTGGGTCAAGGAGGGAGGGAGGGAGGGGGAGGGGCTACAGGGGTTGTCGCTGTTGGCCGACTGAAGCTTTTCCCCCTTTAACACCATTTCCTACCCTCCCCCTCCCCCTCTCCCTCCCCCTCCCCCTACCCACTTCACTCAACTTCGCTTCTCGATATGGCTTTCCGTTATGCAGACTGCAGGGGGGGGGTATCAGGTGTTCATGGGCTCGATGTTTCTGTAGCACTTGTGGGTGTGCGTGCGCGCAAGGTCTGATGCTGGGTTCCCAGCTTGTGAACAGCGGCTGCCGTCGTTAATGTGCTGATTATTTTTCATTTCAGCCCCTCTCACTTTGTGGTGCATTTTCTCGTATGCAGCCTTTCCCCCCCTCTCCATGTTTGTTTTAGCGTCCCCCCCTTTTCTTTCCTTCCCTCGCCGCTTCAATCGTCTTTGTATACCTCTTCCTTTGGTGTTTGTGATGGAGTGGAGAAGTCATCAGATATGTCACGCGTGAAGGTGTGAAGCCTAAACACCTGCGGATAATCATATGTGGTCCGCATATGTTCATGATGGATGTTTTTTTTTGGGGGGGGAGGGGGAGGCGGAGAACGATTTGATCAACGAAAAGGACGGGGCAGCAAAATCCAAAAAGAAAGTGGATTGAAGTTTGTGGGGGGGGGGAAGAAGCTATTCGGGCTCACACAGGCAGGCATGTGTGTGTATGCACGCACGCAAACAAACACCTGTTCGTTCACATGGTGTCGGCGCAGCTCAAAGCCCAAACCCCAAACCCCCTTGGAGCACCATCCGTACGGGAGAAGGTACGCGAGGACGTGTGCGTGTACTCTCTGCTTTTTCCCCCGCCTTCATTGTACACGTTTTTTTTTTTTGCTTATCGGGACAAAAAAACATGAGACGTACTTTGAATCGCTCTTTCTCCCAAGGCGTGTGTGATGTGGTGCGAGGTCGTCGTGAACACGTGTTACAGAAATACTGCTTCGAATACATCGCAGGTGATATCTTTCTCCAGCTCCACGTGCCCGCCCTCCGCCGCCAGTTTTCGGGCTGTTCTCGTTATAGCAGAGGTCATCCAGTGCCTCTTTCTCTAGGGGTGGTGGTGGTGGTGTGACATGTCTTTTCTGTCCTTAACGGGTAGGGGCTGTGGGCTACAGTTCCGCGTTTTTCCGACAGTCTCCCAAATAGGACGTACTGATTCAGTGTTCTTATTGATTGTGGGTTTTTTTTGTTTTTTGGTGCAACGGCATCTGAAAATCCACGATCGACATCCGCATAGATGAGTCCTTTTAACTTTCTCGTTCAGTAGGTTCTTCTTACTCGGAGAATTCGTTTTGTCTAGGCATGGGTGGATATGGGAGGGGCTAGATGGTGACTCCACTGAGTGAGTGGCGCGCCCTTCCTCGCTCCTACTCGACCTGCAACCCCCCCCCCCCCCCGACACCAGAAGTCTCTAAACTCTTCTGCGCGCGTGTATATTGGTTTTTATTGTTTCCCTTTCCATTTTGAGCCTCTTATTCGGCGCATCTGCGTGAGGCTGTGTCGCGTTTCTCCTCTTCCGGATTCCCCCTTAAAACAGGAGGGGATCGTCAGGGAGCTAAGCGAAACCAAAAAAAAGAACAGTAAGAAGGCGAGAGCTGTGCTTATATATATTATTATGTCTATCTATATATCTTTTCGTAGGTAATTTTTTTTCGAAATTAATGAACAGAGAATTCATTGGTTTGCTCCAGTTTCCTTCCTTGTCTCATCCCCCTCCTTTCTTCCCTTAGCAACAACCACATGAGGGAAGAAATTCTCACTGAGATTGTTGTTGCTGTTGGCCAATAATTCGAAGTTGATGACATGAAGAGATTCCGCACTCATGTGTTCTCGTTACCTTGGGTGCTGCTCTGACGATTCTCATGTACTGCGTCGCACACACACACCCACATCTGTAATATATATATATATATATATATATATATGGGCAGCTCGACGTTGTGTAGGTGTAGCGCCGAGAGGATTTAGATTCTGAGGGCGATACCATCCGCGAGAACAGCTGGTGTGACCTCGCAACGGTTCACTGGCGTCGTGTGTGATGAGGCTCGTACGACTTTGGATCTATTGCACCGTGACGAGAGAGAAGGGACTGAGGGGCCGTAGGCTCTGCACACACGATGGTATCAACTTCACTTCTACTTATTCATCTACCCTTTTTACTGTTTTTTTTTTCGGTGTGATCTTACGCTCTACAACTCTACTTCATTTATCGTCGCTTCTCCCGACCAAAAAAGCGCATCACACGTAGTAGGGCACTCTCGTGCCGTTGTGCAGGGACAACGAGTCCGTTGCCAGTCAAATAATTTGACGGACGCCCACAAGTTTTTATAGCCCCGTTGTATCATTCATTCCTTTTTATTTTTAGTGTGTGCTGGTTCTATTCAGTGAATTCGTGATTTTCTGCGACTCCTTCCGCTTTAAAAAAAAAATGTGTCAGCGCGGTTGTAGATTTTTCGAGATATAGAGCGATTTGGACACCTTTCAGTGCACGGCTGCACGTGAATCCCCTCCCCCTGATTCCCAGACACAAAGTCTCGTCATTTCGCGTTACATTCTATTTATAGTCACCTTCACCCTGGTGCTAGCTTATGGCATTCCCCCCTCCCCTTTATCTTCACCTTTCAGTTGCTTGAGCTAGAATCAAGTCGATCGGATACCACTCAGACTGTCACTTGCCGGAAGCGATGTCCCATCCTCAGCGGACGTCGCTCCTTGATGACGAGCAGCGAGCGCTGCTCGATACGTTCACGTTCCACGCAATTGAAGTAAAGGAAGACGTGCCGGTGATTTTCGTTGGTTCTGTCGGACAGAATGAAGTCAACTCAAGTACACGTAGTAGCGTTAGCAGCATCGCATCTACTCTGAGCAGCTCGAGTCACTCTTTTCTTTCCCCAGCACCGTCGAACACAGCGGCTGTGAACGGAGACCTCTCAAACAACGCGATGCGTTACGATGAGACTGCGCTGCATGACAGAGCTTGCGCCACTATCGACACCGATGCGGCGCTGGACTCACCGGTGCAACTATGGCGAGAGCGAAGTGTCTCGGTTGTGGATAGCCATGCGCAAACACTGAAGAAAGTCTCGCCACCGCGCTTGCATGGGACTGCTTCCACTGTACCTCCGCAAAGTCATGGCGTTGCTCAGCGAGGCGAGGAGACACCTCCTGCAACCCGGCTGTCGTCATGTTATCAAACAAATGTGGCAGCGACCTGCGGTGACGCCGTGGGCGAAGTCGTCGTGCCTCGTGCGTCTCGCAGGCAAATGTGCAATACAGACGCGCTTGGCGGGATGATATCTACGCCTGCAAATAGGCGTTTTCAGGCGATGGCGGATCGCTTGCTGCAGCTGTCGGCAGATGTGGATGCAGTAACATTCACGATGGACCACCGCGTGCTGTCGCCATCCGATTTCTGCTAGCGGACACAATCCCGCAAACGAAAAAAAAAAAGAATCAACAAAGACACCAAAAAGAAGCACACAAATTTGAAAGCATGAAATAAAAAAAGAACATATATAAAAAAAAGATCAAAAAGGGAAACACACACACACACACACACACACACACACAAGCACACGCATGGGCATGCAATTCAACTATTGACAGCAACAGCGCCCGCCTCGCTGCACCTGCTAGGTGATTTGTTGGACATGGTTTCGTACTGTGTGTGCCACCTTCTCTGTCACCAATATGTACCTCTTCTCTGTATCAGATGAATAAGTTTTGTGTGCACTCACACATCTACGTCTTCAAGACGCCGTGATTTCTTTTCTAGCCCTTTACGTGTCACTCTGCTTTTTTTTTTCCCGACAACCGTCTTGCCGTCCCCCTATTCAGTCACAATGTCGTCGTCTGTTTCGTTCATCTCACTGGTTGATCAACTTGCTTCGCGCCATGATGGCGGCGGCAGCTGCAGCGGTAGTGGCACCAGTCACACTCAGGATGTGGAGGAGCGCGTATCACGGCTTTTCCTCATCGCCTGCGACTTGGTGGACGCTTTTTGTCCTTCAGACCTGCGCCATCACCTGGAGGGAATGGTGACGCACCAGTGGCCAGCGCTGCTTCATGAGGATCATTTTTCTGGCACGTCCAAGGCCTCTACCCATGGCTCCGTGGCACTTAGTGCATCTCACTCGACGATGCCACCCGAAAGCGTCCCTACACTCATCACTGCATCTGGTGCGCTTGTGGGATACGTATCCAGCCACTTCTCCGAATTCGAAGCGTCTGGTGCAGGAGGGGGGTGGATCGAGACGGTATGCCAACGTTGGGAGTCTTATCTACTGGAGTTATTTGCTGCACAACCTCCATTTTCCCCGGAAGCGCGCACGGCTGCCTGCTACACTGTTGCGCAGCTTTCCTTGCTGCCAAACCGCTGCTGCGAGTCGCTGCTACACGCTGCTTGCGAAGCGCTAGTATCGGGACGCGAAGACGGGTTGAGTGCAAGGGTTGCCACGGAGCTGCTGGGCCAGATCACGTCGGTCATGGTGATGTGTAAGCCCTTTCGGCTTCATAGCAGTGTCGTTAAGGATCCTATCGGTACTCCTGCCACCAAAGTTTCTAAGGGTGTGTCAGGAACTAAAGAGATGGTGTCGACAACAGGAGATCAGGCGGGAAAACGCGGGAAGCTGTCGACGCAGCGACCGACAGCGGGCAATACTGGGGGTGATGCGAGTGCCCTGTGCTCACGTGTCTTCTACTCGGAACCGCCAGTGGCAAAATGCAGTGCCATTCCGTCCTGCTATCCTATTCCGTCTGCTGAAAGACTAGAGGAGCTGAGAAAAGTCCTTGTGCAGTGTTGTCTATCTTACCTCGGTGCCAGTGTCACAGCAGCAGGTGCTGCTACGGATGCTGCCGTCGTACCAAGGCACTTATATCAAGATCAGCACCAACATCGCGCGGTGCCTGTTGCATTGCTCTGCCAGCGTGTGCTTATCCCCTTATTGCTGCTCGACAGGAGTCAAGGACTGGAGCAATACAAGGATCTTGTACAAACGTTTCTGTGCACACTCGCAAGCTGCCCTGGTGATTCGTCAACAGCGATGACTGCCTTGCCAGCACTTTCAGAGCACAGAGCAGCTGCTTTCCCAACTATTCCAACTGCTGCAGCTGTCGCCAAGGATGCTGTGCAGCCGCTCGCCGGGGAAAAATGCGACGAGGTCGTTCTTCTTATCGCTGCGTTATTTGATTTCCTCTTTCAACGACCCTCACTCGACCCACGCACAGACTTCCGGTTTTCCGATACTCTATGGACAGTGTTGAGTAGCGCCTTGTACCACAGTCTTACTTCCACGAAGACGGATGCTGGACACCGCGCGAACATGCAGCTGCGTGTCGAGTATTTGCTGAAGCGCATCGTCTTCATGACAAGGCAGCAGGAGGAGCGGCAGGCAGGTATGCATAGCGACTTGCCATCCGCTACTCTGCCACCTATCATTGAGTTTCACTCGCTGTTTCGCTGGTGCACGGCCATTAGTTGCAGTGCCAGTGGCAGCGGCGTCGTCGGAAGAAATCGACGTGGAGGAGCAGTGGAAAAAGGTGAGTCACTCAGTGCCATTACCTGGGATAATTTTTTTTTGGTTCTGGAGTCACTCAACGAGTACGGCTGGCACATTATCGAACCTGTTATGGCCAGGCTGGACACGATCATTGCCCAATTAGATGACTACCTGGAGAGTGCGTTGCCGTCGTCTGATGCTACAGCGACAACAGTAAGTGTGAAGAACGCGGCGCTGCACCCGCGGTGGGTTGAACTGATCCTGCTGAAGCTTATCTTGCATCCTAACCTCGGGGTCCGCAAGGTGGGCCTACGGCGAATATGGGTCTTGCCACCGCGCGTGCTGCGCTCGCTTTCTTCAAATTTTCTCTTTCACTACGTGTTCCAGAGCGCTTCAGATCCGCGGCTGTGCAGTGACCTCGACCGAATCCCGATCACAGCTTCTTTTCTAGACACGAAGGCGTTCGAGGGCACCGAAATGAAGGCAGTACCGAATGTGGAGCCACTGGCACAGGAGGTAGAGCGCTTCTACGCCTTCCTCTTTGCTCACCACTGGTCTCAAAGCGACGACGACCACGTATCCGGCCGCGTCGACGCCCTGCAGCGCCTGTTGGATACATCCATCAGCAAGCCGCCGCGCTTCACCGTGTGCGTGCTGGCGCGGGTGCTGCTTGCCATCGCGGAGGTGTTTCTAGAGCACAGCATCGACGCGGAGCCTGTGCTGCTGGATGAAGGGGTCGTGGAGCGACTGCACCGCTTCATGCGCGACTCTGTGCAGCAGAACATTCCGTTCTGGCTGGATGTGCGTGTGACGGTGATTCTTTTTTCGGCACTCACGACGTTTGCGGCTGCCACGTCGTCACCGCGTCGGTGTCGACTGCATTCATCTTTTTGGCGTCTGTACTGCATGTGCGGTCCACTCGGCGAATCAGGCGGGCACAGCATCACGAGCATGGACGCGTGTGGACTCTACGGTCTCGTGGGTGCATCGGTTGAGGAAAACTTTCTCCACCACTGGCTTGTCCAGTTCAGTTCGAGACAACAGAAGAAGGTGCAGCAGGTGGGACAGAGCGGGCGTGGTCAAGACGCACTTTCATTTGTCGATGCGATACTGGATGTCGAGGGGCTGATCTGCCGCGTCGAGGCACTGCTGCAGACACCTTCAGACATCAGTGCACATGGAGTGGTGAATACGGTGGCTGTAAAGGAAACCTTTTTCTTGATTGGGGCTCTCACCCGAACTGAGTCCGCACGTCATGCGGAGCTTGTGCGAGCCGTTGGGGCTCGTATTTCGGCGACAATCGTGTCGCTGCAGACGCGTGCGTACTGCAGTCCTGCACAGGTTCTCATGTGCGCGGCGTGTCTAGTGGAGTTCCAGCGCAGTGTTGGCCGTGGTGTGTGTGCTCAGCTGTGGCCAGTGAGCACTACGCTGCAGTCCATGGTCGCCGCATTACACGAACACATCATGGCGGCTCTGCAGACAGGCCTCTGCAGCATTCGTGACAGCGCAGAGACTTTATGGCTCAAGGAACATGGTGGTTCACTCTACGAAGATCAGGTGAACGTCGAGGCTGGTGCGACCTGGGTGTTCATGAACACCACCAACTTCGATGTGCTGGCAGCTGCTGTGACCACCCTGAACTCGATCGCGTGCGATGCGTCGACACACGCATCAGCCACCGTATCGGCAACCGCTGCTGAGCTACTGCACGCCCCGCGGTATGTGCAACAGCTGATGTGTCTCTTGAGGGACTGTGCAGCTGCTTACGAGGCTGTGTCCGCATCAATGGCAACCGTGGTTGGCGGCACCGAGGCAATCCAGACACGACTGGCGGCTTTGCTTATTGTGGGTCGCAATGTGGCGCGCATGCTGCAAAGCGAGTTATGCGGGTACCTCTCTCTGAACCACAACATGGCCGCAGCACCGCAGGGGCAGCATTCTGAGAGATTTGACATGGTCGCGCATGGGGGCTTGCTCTTCCCGAACTCTTTGCCGACCTGCCGGGAAGCGCCACCATTGTCTCCTGCCTCCAGCTCGCGGTGTCCGATCGCCGTGTTATTGCCACGTCATGTGCTTGAAGTGTACGTTAACCATCTCTTAGCATTGCCATCGCAGCGCGTTCCATCGGGCTCAGCCCCCATTACCTTGTCAGACCTGTCGTGGTCGACACTACTCAGCCAGCAGAGTCGCTATGTATGCAACGCTCTCTACATTCTTTTGCTTTGCCTGACAGCTTCTGATCCTAGGTGCACTCATGATGAAGCCTTGGACACGATGCAGCTGTCAGCGGGTCTTGTCGAGCGTGTGCAGGACTACGCGCTGGGCCAGCTCGACGAGTGCTGGACGATGAACCTTACCAGCGTGTATGACCTATTGCTGTGGGTAGCCTCCTCAAATATGCCGGAAGTGGTCGATTACATAGCCATTGTCGACGGCATGTGGGAGCACATGAGGGAGGTCGGGGCGCGCCAGTACACGCGGCTCGCTGCCCTCGCCTTCACTGTGCTTCATTACGTTATGCCGCATCACCCCGAATACGTGAAGGAGACTCTGTTGGGAGTTCTCAGGGGCCAAGGCGAGGATGCGCAGACGGCAGATCGTGACATCTATTTCGCCGCGATGACAGCCTCGTTGCAAGTGCTGCATGACCCCGCCAACAACTGGCCCGTATTGCGCGAGGTGCTGCTGTATGCTGCAGTCTTCTTCAATACGAACCGCGACGAGGAGGAGAATGAGTCAACGGTGGCAGTCACCGAGCCGCTTCTTTGGACGTGGCCGGAGGCGCTCCGCTTGTGTTACCCGCCCACCGCCTCCATGTCTGCCGTGGGCCGCGCGACGGCAATCGCGACGTTGGTGTGGTGTTGTCACGAAAATGTTGCAGGACGTGCGGTGCCGCTCACAATGGAGCTGCTACGCATGAATACATGTCATCCAGTCTTAACGCACGAACCGTGTATGCCCAACTCACGTACACATCGAGCTCGTATGCGACTGTGGCAGCTGCTTTGTGCATTGCTGCCCTGCTTGGCTGACGAAGAGTCCGCACCGCTTGCGCAAGTGAGCGAGGTGTTCCGCATGCTCATATTCCATTGTTTGACAGTCAACAACATGGGAAGTGTTCGACGTCTGATGGAGTTGTACGCGATTCGGCTCGTGGAACAGCGCCCTTCTCTTTATACGATTGTGAGTGAGGCCCTCGGCAACTACAGTCTTCGGCCTCAAGTGTGTGGCAGTTATATTTTGATTGCCTGCCACACACTCCTGCAGCAGGAGGAGGCCGACAGCGCCAACGACTCTGCGGTCACAGAGACGGGTGATTGGGGGATTGCTTCCGACGCCTTCACATTGCTCTTCCCGCGCATTCTTCAGCAAAGCACTTCCAACCAGCACCTCCTTCGTATCATCAGTCACATTGGGTTGTTCAACATTTGCCAGCGGCGTCTCGCACGCGGGCGTCCCATTCCGACAACAGTAGAAGCTGTTTATGAATACGTACTGAATGCACCAGAGCATTTGAGGTTTCGAGAGAAACACGCGCACTTGCTGTTTTTTGACACGGAGGAGGCAATCAGCCCTCGAAGTCTTTTTTGCATTCGTCGAAAGGAAGCTAATACAGTCTTGGCAGATGTGTTGCCTGCTGCTGCCTTCGAGCGGATGCGTTTCGTGGAGACGGAGATGTGTTGCATGATCGGTGCTCTCTATCCCATGGAGCTCTTGCGCGTGCACGACTGGTGTGCGAGTTTGAGGGTGCAGGAGTTGTTATCCGTCTTCAAAAATTTTCGTGGCATCCCTCACACGAGCACACCATCAGATTACTATGTGGACTACACACAGGAGGCAACAGCGCTGCTGACTCGCGATCCGATGAGGGAGGCGACCGTCGCTGCTGCTGCTTCACGGGCAGTCGGTGCTGATGCAGGCTCTGAGGCAGCCGTCGTGGACGCGTCCACGGCCAACGTACAGAAAAAGGTCTCGTCGTGGTGGACGAGCGAGGTGTACAATGAGCTTCACCCGCGTGCTCTGCGCACACAGAAGCAGTCTCTCATCGTTGTGGGATCTCTTCTGGAGAACCCGGTGAACATAGCTGGCTTATGCCGCTGCGGCGAGATTTTTGCCGTCGAGTCGATCGTCGTACCGGAGAAGAAAGTGTTTGACCATCCCCACTTCGTGGCAGCGGCGCGGAGCGCGGAGCTCTGGATCCCGTGGGAGGAGGTCATGCCAAGCGCCCTGCCCTGCTATCTCGAGGGACTGCGCCGTCGTGGCTACACCATCATCGGCATCGAGCAGACCGCAGAGAGCGTATCCATGGAGAAGTTTTCTTTCCCAGAGCGGTGTGCGGTGGTGCTGGGTGCTGAGGGTCAGGGCGTGCCAGCCCCGCTCATACCCTTGCTCGATGTCTGCGTCGAAATACCGCAGTACGGGCTTATTCGTTCACTGAATGTGCACGTCACTGGGGCCATAACCATGTACGAGTACACTCGGCAGCACTTGATGACCAAGTCAAATCCCCCTGTTTGAGCTAGCAAAGCAGGAGGAGGGCTGATCGAGTTGATGGATGACGATTGTAATGGACCATGGCGGGCCACGAGCTGCCGGAGTGGGTGGTGATCTCTTCTCATCGGTTGCGGTCGCGCAGATGAAAAATATCCTCACCTCACACATGCCCATGAACTCATGTACACCAGACAATGCGCACTTGGCATGAGGTTAGCACTCTACCCACCCCCTGACAACCTCTTGCATATGTCACTGGGCCTTATCACTTCCGCTTTTGTGTTGGACTCGTGCACACCTGTGTGTGTGTGTGTTTGTGTCGCGGGGCGTCCCTTAAGTTTAACTCATCTTCTTTTAACCCCTCCACTGTTTGTTATTGTTAAATCCAATAAATGTGATATTAACCGTAACGGACTCCCTTCCTTCCCCCCTTTCTCCATCCCCTCTGTGTCTGTGTGTGCGTGTGTATGGGAGGGTGTAGGGTGAGGTATTTCATCACACACAGGAATATTCGGTTGCAGGTGACTGCATTGCTGGGAGCGACACACCTCACGATTCACTGTCATCGACCACGAAAGAAGCAACTCACCTTTAATAGAATACACACTTGGAGATTTTTTTGTTTGTTTTCGTAAGCGGCAACCAGAAACGAAGTGTGTGGCAGGGGCACTCATAACGACAGCATAGCACAAAAGCAAATGCCTCGATGAGGATCGTGGGCGTATCTGTTTCTGTGCACTTGCGCACAGGGCTGAAGCAGTGTTGCTGCTTTAGACTTTTGATGCACTTTGATTTTTTCTTTCAGGTTTCCCCGCTTTTCGCTTCCTCTTTGTTCCTGAACCCACACAAATACACACACACACACACACACACACACACACACACACATCTCGGTCACGAACGGCGAGCATGAGTTCTCAGTCGTGTTTTACTTTCTATTTGTATCGCTCTCACACACTGACCGGAGGT
Organism: Endotrypanum monterogeii; assembly: GCA_000333855.2. NCBI lineage: Eukaryota > Euglenozoa > Kinetoplastea > Trypanosomatida > Trypanosomatidae > Endotrypanum > Endotrypanum monterogeii. Next base: position 1,035,066 of record CM007316.1, on the reverse strand, counting down.
AAGTTCCCCACTTTTTTTCAATCGCTGGCTGTCCCCCTCCCCTCCCCCAATTACTGGGAAGCCTCTAGAAGGATCTGTGCCGTATCAACCAGTGTGCGTACGTGCACTCGTGGTACTGACGTCGTCCCTCAAAAGGTCATGTATGGTTATTATTATAATATATTGGAGTATATATTGCATATTAGATTTCTCTTCTCCGTTCTGTAGAGTTATGCGCCCCTGTTGTACTGCTTTGTACGCATAGGTACACCTTGCTTATAGGGCTACCTGTCCAATATTGCGTTCCTCTTCAGGTTCTGTCACGATCTTAGGCTCTCTGTGTGCGCTTGTATCTCACTCTGACTGCACGTGTTGGCACCCCATTGTTATTGATTGCTAACTGACCATTTTGGCGCCCATTTAGCGTAGCTCCACCTAGTGAGGCCTGTTGTGTGGTCCTCGCCTCCCTTCGCCCCGTTTTCGCTCAAAAGAGGGGGGACGCACAGGTGCATACATATTCCCCTCATAAGCACACGCTCGCAGGGATCATTCATTTGTCTGTAAATATATATCGTTGCTTTTTTTTTTTCCCGACATTCTTGTAGAAGTGCCACCCTAGTAGTAGTAATAGTAGTAGTAGTAGTAGATCCTTCTCCTCTAGGCGCATAGAAAAATCACTTTCGAGGGATACATATTATATAAATTAATTTTTTTTTCTATATTTTTCAAGTAGTGTGTCGGGGCTCGTTTTCTCGTTTCTCACTCTTTTTTTTTTTTCTGTGCCCCCCCCCCTTCCCCCTCATATAGCAATGCTTCGTCGTGCACGCACTCCCACGGCATGTGCCGTCGGTGCTCTAGGATCCGTGATTGGTGCCTCTGAGAGCGGCTCCTTGTGGCTTGGCGGTTCCCATACTACGCCTTGCAGAACCGGGCTAGTGATGCACACCCCCAAAGCGGATGTACAATTGGGGCGCTTCAACTTTATGGATCAGTACAACGAGTTTCGCGATCGTTCCGGCCGTGTCCCTGATTACTATGTGGATAAGTACCGCAAGACGTATTGGCGAGTAGATGAGTACATCCGCCGTTCCGAGAACTACATTCAATCGCAGGGATTTTTCTATCTGCCCACGCTGGAGTTTCCGTGGTACAAGGGCTGCATGCCGCTCATGTCATCCTATCAGATTCGTGTGCATTATGGGCGTCACCACCGTGCCTATGTAGAGAAGCTGAACCAACTCATCGAGGGAACGCCCCTCTATGGAATGCAGCTAGATACCCTGATAATAAAAAGCTTCAACGACGTTCAGCTGAAGGGAATCTACAACAACGCTGCACAACATTATAATCACTCCTTCTTCTGGAAGTGTATTCAGCCGTATGGCAGTAACATTCCACCAGATCTCTCGGCAGCGGTGTGCGCTCAGTACGGCTCCGTGGCGAGTCTCGAGCAGCAGTTCATCACTGCAGCACAAAACCTTTTTGGTAGTGGATGGGTCTACTGGGTCTATGACTCCAAAGCAAAGGCGTTTGACATCATCTCGTTTAGCAATGCGGGATGTCCGCTGACCAATTACGAGTACACGCCGTTGCTGTGTGTCGATGTATGGGAGCATGCGTACTACATCGACTACGAGAATAAGCGCCCCGAGTACCTATCAAGGTTTTTTGATGTAGTCGATTGGCACTGGGCCGAGCGCCATTGGAAGCGCGCTACTGGACAGGAGTACCACGAAATGAAGTTTTGGTGAGCAGGGGACCAAGCAGGTGTATATTCGTCATCCTTCTTCGTTCAGCATGAGTTGAAATACAGCAGACGTTCAATTTTTTTTTCTTTTCTCCTTTCATTTGAGTTGCTCACTGTATCACTGAGACATGCATTAAAGGGGTGGGGGAGGGAAGGCCCACACAGGCACAACATCCTTCCCTCCCCCCTCCATTGTATACACTCACCTCGTTCTCCTGCATGCATATAGGTGTGTGTGTGTGTGTGTATGTGTGTTGTGTGTGTGTGTGTGTGTGTGTGTGTGTGTGTGGAAAGGGAAGAGAGCTGGAGCTGAGTCAAACATATGTTCTGTCTGTAGTCGTAAACATCTGGCAGTTACGGCGTTGTGCGCTTCAAGGGGGGGGGCAGGCTGACGCCAGACATGTCTCCTCGCGCTTTGTGCAGCGTATACTCCACTCGCAGATTGGTATACGGTGGAGGTAGGGCAGGCAGGACATTTTTTTTCTTTTTCTCGTAGGTCCTATAGGTTCTTCAAAAGAATGTATTGCGTCCACTTGATCTCTGATCCGGCACGTCTTCACTATCAATCCATTCCGTGTACAATGCGCGTGTATGTACCCTCCCCCTTTTTCCCTTGTATGTATGCTCTTCTGTCCCTGTGTCCTCCCCCCGTTGTTACCTCATGTAAGCACGTCGTCTCGCATACCCTCTCCCCTTCTGTGGCACCACTTTTTTTTTTTTTTTGCACTCCTGCGACTGTGCGTATGTGCACTCACACTTTCTCTATATAAACATTTTGAAGCGTCTGCCCTTGCATTGGCGTTCCCGTACTTGAGCTCTCAAAACCAGGCGTCTGCCATTGAGCTGGGGCGTCCTTCGTTGGGATCGATTTTTTTTTGTTTTCGCAGTCACCTCTTAACTGCACTTCATTTCTGCGTGTGTGATATATAGTAGTACTCTTGTGCAGTAGTGAAGACAGAGCATCTGCTATATAACTTTCTTTTTATTGCGGGTGCGCCACTTTCAGAGGCACCCGCAGGCACACGTCATACCGACGGCGTTTCTCAAGGCACACACACACACACACACATACACACCTGACCTTAGCGAAGGGTGGGGTGGAGCTCAGAGTACCTGGAGCTGTTTTTTTTTTTTCCAAGGCAGACTCACGAGGATCGTTCCTTCCCCGTTTTTTTTTCCCATATCATTTATAGGAGGTAGTAGTAGCCATAGCTGAAGAATAGGTTTCCGTAGTAGCCGTAGCAGGACACAACGTGAATGTGTGCGCGTATGGGTAACGTGCATTTCGACAGGAACGGGCAGAGTTGCATATTATAAGGTGTGTAAACCCTCCTTCCCTTCCCCCACACAAAAAAGAAAAAAATCTACATACAGGCATCTGTGAAGAGATATCTACGTAGGGATGATGCGCCGTTGCTCGGTATTATTCAGTGGCGGCATGGTAGAGTACCACGAGTGGCACCTCCACGAGCCGCTACTGCAAAATTATGAGGGATGGCGTATTCTTGACAACCCCAAGTACGAGCAGAAGTCGGATGCGTATATTCATGACATCATGGGCAGTGTTCGTCATCTCGATCCTATTATCGATGACCCGCGACTCACCCACAAGCAGCGTGTCTGCCGCCTGTACCGCTGGTCACTGAAAGAGGTTCAGATGTGGCTTATCCAGCTCAACGCCCACAAGTTGAACCTTGCCTACAAAGTAATCCGGAGAAGGTTCGAGAAATACCGCTACGTGACCGACCCAGCTACCTGCGATATGATGGTGCGCCAGACACAGAAATACCTTCGTGACAACGCAAACTTTCACTACATGCGCCGCAACAACTCCTCGCCATGGAGCACGTTCACGCTAGCAAACCCAATGTTCCACCCCGACAACTCCCTGGTATATGATCACTGGACGCACCCCGAAGTTATGTGGTATGACGACGCGAAGCTGCACCGGTGGACAGCGCATCATCCCTTGTACGCTGGTCCCGGTGAGGCGTCAGAGCGCTTTGGTGATATGGACGTAGCTCCGCACCTGCGGGGTTTCGTGTGGACTATTTTTTTCAGTTTTTTTGCTTGGTGCTTCTACCAGTTGCTGGGTGGACCTAGTTTGCGAGACGACAGGCACTTTGAGGAATGGGCAGATCAGTTTGATGAGAACCTTGCAGGCGCTCTGTACGCCGAGGAGCGCAACTCGCGTACGCGCAGTAGTGTGCTGCGGGGTGACTGGGATAGAATCATGGGCATCATTTCGACGCCAGCAGGATACTACCGAAATAATATGTCTGTCGTGGACAAGTCCAATTATCCGGCGTAGTAGCGTTTATGGTCAATCCGGGAACATGCGCGTATGAAGAGGAGTTGGTGCATGAATTTGCGCGGGCGAGGGAGAGAAGGGAAGGGACCTGTATTCCTGTTCTGTTTCGCTACTCTCCCTCCCCCCTCAACACACACGCACACACGCACACGTATACGTACACATGCGCGCTTCTATATATATATATATATATATATATATATAGAAGCGCGCATGTGTGGTCAATCTTTTAGTTTCTTTATTCTCCGCTCCCCCACCTTTCTTCATTTTATGCATTGCTCGTGTTTATTTATCTTTTCCTTCCAGGGTAGTGCTCGTAGACCCAATGCTGTGGAAGTGGTATTGCGCTATCCAGAAAAATACAGACCTCTTAATGATGAGGGGAGCTAGACAGTGCTAAGGTGAGTATCCGTGCGTAACGACACAGTACCGGGGTCAGCGCGCAGGACACCGCAATACGTATCGGTGTGCGTATCGTCGGGAGACTCCCGTTCTCTTCTTTGCTGCGACCGCCGCGTCGACGCATGGTTTTGTGTCGTCCTTTCCATGGAGGTTTGACACTCTTTTTTTTTTGCTCAGGCAGTAGAGTGCCGTGTGCTAGAATGAGGGATACATCATACGCACGTGGTCGCGTTTTTTTTTTTTTGTGCAACTGTTCTCCTCTCGCCGCCACCATAGCAACATACCTCAAATGTCTATATTTTTCTTTTCGAATTCCGTTCCTGTTCACGTCTGTTCTCATTCACCCCCCCTCCTCCCCCCACATACACACACACACACACACACAATCGAAACAAAACAGGGGACATTTTTCTTTGGGCTGTGACACAGTTTCCTACACCGAATCTATTCTCTCGACTAGTACCTCTTTTCTGCTTCGTCGGTGGCTTATTTCTCTGATATAGACACACTGCACAGTCTCCGAGTCTATCTCCTTGTTCTCGTGTCCCCTGAGCATGGATGTGGGATCGACGGGCCTAGTGTGTGAACCTCCGAAAGTTTTCTCAAACACCAGCGCGTATTGATATTCGTGCGCTTATCCCCTCCTCCCTCAAGTGTACCCTCATTTCACTGACGCGTCTCACCGCGTTCCTTATACCCATCACTCTCGACGCGTCGTCAGGCAACTCCCAAACACACGTATACATACACGCACACACACACATATATATATATATATATATATATATATATATAGTAGTACGTAAAACGTCACTAACGTAAAAGTAAAAACTTTACTTACGTTAGTTTAGTTTTCGTTTCGTTTTGTTTTCGTTCCTTCCGTTCCGTACCGACCAATACG
>CM007316.1:1010603-1021968 GCA_000333855.2 Endotrypanum monterogeii | reverse complement strand
TTTTACACCCCCCCCCCACCCCACCACACACACACACACACACGGGTTCAGGTGGGCGCTGACTAGACAAACTGTGCCATTGGCTACCCTTCAAGTCGATATCCCTCTGTTGCTCTGCGAGAAGGGTCAACTAAAGGTGAAGTTGTAAACTGCGGTCTCTCTCCTGGGGTGGGCAAGGGTGGAAGCGCAGCGGTAGCTGTGGCCTTGCTCGACGCGTCACGTGAATAAAAGGGGGTGGGGCCACAGACTTCTCGCGCGCCTTTTTAGAGGATGGTTGATGAAGCTGAAGAAGGCTGGACCAGCAGGGAGGAAGGCGCAAGGGACAGGTGGTTACAGGGAATGCTGATAGCGATGAGTGTGTCACCTCTTATTCTGTGCCTCCCCCCTCCCTCCCCACCTCTGAGGCGAGGCCTACTCACCTGCGCAGCGCTAAAGTCGTTTTCACTCCACTTCGCTGCTGTCATACTTCATGTAGGAGGGATGCTTGCTGCAGTGAAACAGATACACGTGTGCACATACGCGGATAGGGCATACGTCTACGACGAATGCATGGAGGAAAAAAAAAAAGAAAATGTTTTACCAAAGTTACGTCGAGGAGGTCCTTCGCGCTGGCCCATACAGCACTTCCCCCGACCTGTAGAAGTAACAGGGGGACTCTGTCCTACAAGGCTACTTCGAGTGCGATCGGTCAGGAGTGGAAGGTGCGTGTGTGTGGAGGGGGTGTGGAGGGAAAAGAATTGTGTGTATCGAAAGATCTCACGTTCAGTGCTTCACACCTCTTCATTGAGGATACAAAACTACTCGTGTCTAGGGCGGTGGCATCACTCCTTGTGTGCACACGCGTCTGTGTCTGTGTGTGTTGGCAGACCTGGTGCTTCAACGCTCCGCTCATACGAGATCCCATGATCCAGGACCGGACGATGTCGGTGGGTACACATGCGTACCGGGCGCACACACACACACACACACACACATATATATATATATGTATATATATATATATGTATATATATTACAGTTCTTCCTTAAACTACTAGATGTTTACTTCAAAGCGTAGATGCCCATGTATTGCACCACAGCTTCTTCAGACTCTCTACGTATTGCCTCCTCCCTCCTTTTTCTCTCTCTGTGCTCCTCTGCTATTTTTTTCCTCCCCACCCCACGGCACGCCACTGTGGTGCGTCTCGTGGCGAGTACCACCGAACTTTGTACACCAGCGACTCACAACCCCCTCCTTCCCTTCCCAAGCGGATATCGGCAACAGCGTCAAAAAGTTCAGTCGGAGGAGAGACAATTTACCAGAGATTTTTGAAAACAACAATATATATATATATATATATATATATATATTTCTGCTTCCGCCACTTCATAGGCGCTACTACCGCTGTGAGCGTTTCTAGGTTGCTGTGTGGGGCAACGTAGCCAGACATTTGGGGTAGAGTCTGAAGCGAGTGTGTGTGCGCGTGTGCGTGGGGAGGGAACACGTGTTGGAGAAGCAGTCCGACCACAGTAGCACTCTTTACTTCACTTTTTTTTTTTTTTCGTGTGTGTTCCCCTCTGTGCCCACTTCGCTTCTGTTTTGTCGTGTAAGGGTGGTGGTGAGCTTCACACCTTTTTCTATCAATATGACGAACGACACGGAGCAGGCTCACTCCTCGTTTCCTGAGGTATCAGTCGCAACGCCCGATAAGCAGCCACATCAACACCAGGACTCCAGTGTTTTGCGCGATGCGACGCAGAGTGCCCTTGAAGAAAAATACGGCCGGGCGCGAAACCACGTCGCTGGTTTGGGTCACGTTTCCGGCGGCGACGTCTTCAAAAAATATCGCCGCTCTTGGCTAACCCCATTTTTCGGCTCGAATGAACCGGAGCCGACCTCTGTGTCAGAGGTTACCCAGCACCCATGCCAACTGCTCTCTCGCGAGGTGCACAAGTGCCTAGAGGCGCACAATAATAGTTTTTCTCGATGCCAGACTTCCGTGGCGATGTTTCAGCAGTGCTTGCGGGAGTTCTCCATGTAAGCCCCGAGGCGTATAGGTGTGAAGTGATGGGGATTGGGTGTAGTCCTCATCACACGTCTTCATCTGTGGCCCATTTTTATGTGCGCGCTCATACGAGTAGGATTTTTGTTTTGTCCATGAGGCTTCATATCACGCGGTCTCGTCAACGATTGCTGTCATAGCCCAAAGGCTGAAGGAAAGCACCGGCGCGTGTCCCCCCCCCTCCATGTGTGCGATGTGGGTGATATGCGACTTCTTTTCATTCGCCCCCAGATTTCATTAAAACGGTTTCAGTGTATATTTTTATATGCATTTGCCGTAGCTGAACTCGTGCACATCACCGGCCACACCGAAGCATTCTCACACACACTGTAGAGACGGCCAAATCTCACAGCGGCATGTAAACTTTGTCGCTTTGTAGGTGGAGGCATTGTATTTTAGAGGGTTCTACTGCATGTGCGCTGATGGTGCGGGGGTGGGTGGGATGGGCCGGCTTCACACTGCCACTGGGCTTTCTGGACCATCTCCGTTCACCCAGGGAAAACAATTTCTGTATAAATATATTTATTTATAGTCTCTATACATCTAGATAGGTAAAGTAGCATAGCTAGTCTCTCTCTCTTCTTTTTTTTTTTTCACGTCTAGCTGGCCGCGGCCTTCTTTCCTTCCCTCCGCCTTGTTTGCACTATGACTGCTTGTACCCCAGGGTTGTGGGCCTGTGCGTCTTTTCTCATCACTGCTTTCTGTTTTATTCTGTTCCTTGCCCTTGTGGTTCTTGTTGAGAGTATCGTGCGCGCATACACGCGTCAGTGTGCAGTTGCCCCTCCCCAATGTCGCTGGCCCTAATTAAACGGCGTGGGGCAACCCCTTTGGGCAGCGCTGGGGGGGAGGGGTTGGGGTACAAGAGAGTCGATCCATCCCATCTCGTCAATTCTAGTCCCCCGCTCAATTTTTTGTGTGTTTCTCTGGTCGATTGCGTTGTCACCATTTGTTGCGAGCGCGTTCTGTTTTGGGGCTCATGTGGCTTTCTCGTCGAGCTGTGCTGCCACCAAAGAAAGAAGGTATTTTTTTTTTTACTCGAGCGTAGGCGTCAGTATGGCTTCGTTTTCTTCTTCCATCGGTGTTTCAGTCGGAGATGTTCTTTCCTGGAGATTGTGCTCAGGCACTCGCTGTGGGCAGCTGTCAAGCTGTGTGCTTAGCACAGATATGCCGTACTGGCCACAGCGTACTGTTCTTGGGAGAACTCTTCTACCGATGTTATCTGAGGGGAAAGAAGTTATCCAAAAAAAACAACAAAAAAGCATAATCATGAGAAGAACTAGCTATTCTCGTCTTCCTCACACATTCTCTTCTCTTACTTCTGGCCGTTCTGCATTTCACCTTCTGACGCTCACGATGGTCATCTATCCCGTTTTCTACCTCCTTGTTTTCCCGACGACACATCTTCAGTGCTGCTGCTACGTCCTCCCCCCTTTTCTTTTTCTTACCTGCTCTGACGTGTGTAGGCTTCCTCCACTCCCCCTCCCAGACACACACACACACACACACACACACACACACACACTTACACAAGCCATCCTTTTGCCATCAACGAGGCGCTGGCTTGAAGCAACATGAATTTGCTTCAAGTAGTGCAGACGTCGTACGAGGAGGGTGCGTACATCATGGATGGCTGCTTGTGCAACGGCGGCTCCTCCCTCGCGCTGTCCCTCTCTACTCAGACTCTTCGCCTGTATGATACGCAGACGGCAACGTTTTTAGTGGACATCAAGGACCACACACAGCCCATCCAAGACCTTGTGTCAACGTCGGCTCGACCAAGCATACTCTACTCCTGCCAGAGGGATTGTGGGGTCATGGTGACAGACCTGCGACAGGGGCGAGCCGTTCATTTTTTGTCTGACATGTGTCATAGCGGTTTTGTCTGCAGCAGCATTGGTATCGCACCGTCGGCATCGCTTCTCGCCATCGCGGCAGACCGAGACATTCACCTCGTTGACCCGCGGACCTGGGGTTCGGTGAACTGTCTGGAGCAGCTGCACGTTGATGAGATTTCACGGTTGCGCTTTCTCGACGACAACATTCTTTGCTCCGCTGGTGAGGATCACATGATCAACTTCCTCTCAGTTGAGGAGGGGGTGGTTGATGATGATATTCTTCTACAGGCCGTGAGCTGTGGTGAGGTGGTCACAAAAATGGGCTGCTTTCCGGAGCTGGGGGTGACAGCGATGGTGGGAAGCTGTGAGAATGGCTACGTGTTTCCCCACAATCTGGAACAGCGAGAGACCCGTTACGATAGGCCGAACTTCGACACATATCTGGTGGACTGGTGTGTGGTTTCAGGCCAACTACACCTTGTTTCCGGGGTGCGGGATGAGAACGGTGATGCCGGCTCGCTGCAGGTAATGAACGTGGCAACCGGGCAGACTCAGGTTCTGCCCAAGGTTCATAAAGAGATCGGCCGCGTTGCGATTGGATTCGGAAACCGCCTCATCACTGGCGGCGAGGATGGTGTGCTGGCGTATTGGAAGCACGGTGATCTGCTGCCATCTGAGATCACTGCGTCCGTGGGGTCCAGTGGTCATCGCGCGGGCGTCGGGAAGGTGTTTGCAAGTGGCCGAACACACACCCAAGCTGGCGGTCGGGGTGGCGGTGGCCCTCGCCATGGTGGTCACCGTAGGCCCTACTGAGCCACTGCGTTTAAATAGAAGACCTCGATCGTCAGTGGAAGTGCTCGATCCCCCTCGTTGTTTTTCTCCAACTGTAATGCACTGCTGCACACCGTAACTACTTGAATTTTTTTTTATACGTGTTTCTCTGTGTGTGTGGGACTGCAATAGGGAGGCAACTAAAGCATTTTTCTACTCCTCTTTCCCATGCCCCCCCCTCCCCCCCCCCCACCCCCACACACACACTAAGATGATGAGCGTAAGAAAAAAAAAATGTGACCTGTGTATCTCCTCCTCCTTCCCTCCTCTTCGTGTGGAAGTGTTTGTGAGTGGATGAGTAGACACCTGTGTGCGGATTGGACGGAGTTGAGGCGTGTGGATTTATTTTCCTTTTTTTTCCCTCCTTCCCCCCCTTTCTCCAACAGTGTGCATAGGTCTCATTTATCGGGAATGTTTTTCATTCCTTTGAACAGCGAAAAACACTTTCTGCCCTTTTCCGCGTCGGCATATCACATTTCACTTTCAGTTCTCGCATCTACACGACTCTTATATTCTGTGGCACTGTGGCGTGCGCACGCACAACTGGTTCTACGCCACTGTCACAATAACTTACTACCCACCATTCGTAGACTCGCCATCAAGCGCACACGGAGAAGATGCAGACGCATCTTCGTCGTAGTTTTATGTCAAACTCTTCAAGCACATTTTAGGGGCTTTTTCTTTGTGTGGTCGTCGGTACTTGATTTTACTCACTATCGTTGCTGAGGGAGGTTTTTGTTCACGTTCCCAGCGGCCACTGTAGTCTATTGACACCGATCTGTCGCACACATCATCGTTTCGATGATCTTGTCAGTTGCAGGGGAACATGTTGGTGTCACATCATCCGCTGCCCAATGTTTAGCCCACTCTACCCCCCCCCCAAAAAAAAAAAAAGAAAAAAGAAAATACAGAATACTCAGTCAACACAGCGTGCACCTCTTTCTTCTTACCTCCTTACCAACGTGCTCATGGTCATTTCGTAGGTGAGGGGCACTTAATGGAAATGTTGAAAAAGTTGGTTGCCTGTTGCTCTGAAGCTTCACAGCTCTTGATGCCAATCATGGCGGTAGCGGGGAGGATAGCATGCAAAGGCTTTTATCTTCTCAAAAGTGTATCAGTGTCGGTGCGTTCAGGGTTTCTTTTTCTGTTTCTTTATTAGCCCCCTTAGTAGTCTTTTGTGTCTCGGCGCTTCAGGTCTTTGTTGCTCCCTGGAAAGACTAGGTAGTTCGTACTCGAACCCTCTGGACAAAGGCACATGCGCTCTCGAAGCAAAAAATCACCCCCACAGGATCTTCGGAAGATCCAGGTACAAAGGCATGATGCGCGTTGCTTCTGCGCTAATCAGTGTAATAACAGGAAGTATTGTCACTAGCATTACGACTACATTGGGGTTCATCTGCAGCGGGAGATTGTGCGAGTGAAGGGCTTCACCAAAAAAAAACAAAAAAACTCGACGAGTAACTGCAGCAGCGGCTGAGGGCGTTGCAGGGCATACACCGGGGGCATAGCTTTGTGCGAAGTGCACCATCCAGAAATCTTGAGGGACTGTCAAAATAGAAGTTGTGCGGAGGGCAGCAAACCTACCTGCAGGATGCTCACAGAGTTCAGGGGCTGTGTTTTGGTGACCAGTCGCTACGGTACCAAGGTGAGATGAGGAGGCCGCAGCATTGGCACTTCTTGGGGGTTGACGAGTTCACCAGCGCTGCAGCGGTCACCGTCACGCTCGTACCACCGGCTCATAGCGACGCAAAAGGAGATGCGAGTACCTGGCGAGCGCCACCCCTGCGATGGTGTGGCGGAGAGCTGAAGAGAGGGGGCCGCACCGTGATGCCTGAATCCTTCGTTTCAGGCCAAGTGCGCGACTGCTCGAGTATGTGAAGTGGGGGGGGGGTGCTATGGAGAACCCATCGACGAGTAGTCAGGGTATTTGGCTTACACCACGTGAATGTGAAGCAGACTCCTGTGGGCAAAGCCGGCAGAGATTTTTCTGGTGCCAGCAGCCATTCCTCGAGAAAGCTGTGGTACACCACCCTTATTCGTTACACGGGTGCCTGACGGTCGTTTGCAGACGAGTCCGGACATCACACTCGGGAGCAAGCCTCGAAGCTCTTCATTTGGGTCTCTTACAACAACACGAGATTGGATACCTACCACCAGTGGCGTGCTTGACGAAGGGAGGGAGGAGAGCAGTGGTATCGATACTTTACCAGGAGCTGCTCTGATGGATTCTTTTTGCCGTCTTTCTCATAATCGTGATGCAAGCGGGCCACTGTGGAGCTTCGTGCAGGGGATGAAGACGCACAGGAAGCACGCACTGCTGACTTTCTTTATCCACCACGACGGTTGATCTGCTCCCTGAGACTACTCTTTATGCGGGCGATATGCCATGCTACCCTCCCTCTCCTCACTCGTGCTGCAATACGGCAAGCATCACCCATCACACTAGAGGGCTCTGCCCCATCAGCCGCAGACGTGGCAGGAGGTTGTTATGATCATCACATCGTATCACCACCACAACAGCGGTTGAATGTAGAGACTTCCAAGGGCATTTTGCCTGCGTACGCAGAGTGGGCGACAGGCTCGCTGGAGAGGCAGTGCCACACACCCACTCTCTCTGGAGGCTTTCAGACCAGCTCCCACGCGCCGTCCTCGCCTGCCTTTTGTAGTGAGTTGACCAGTTCGGACAAGCTTCTGTTTGACTGTGTCATCAATAATGGCATGGTGACTGGGCATCGCAGCTGCGGCTCCCGCAGCACATCTGCGCAGGCTGGAGTCTCAGAGTGCGTCAAGTCGGTAATCGCAGTGTGCCTGTGCGGGTGCGTGTAGAGGGAGTTCGTGGGGAAACGGGTCCTTTGAGTGAACATGTCTGCGGGAGATGCGAAGGCCACTGCCGCCTATCACTCTGTTTTATTCGGCACCGTTTTTCTTTAGGAGGGGATAGGGAGGGCTCATAGGGACCCGTTGAATAGTAATAGGAGGCGTGTGTGGGGTGTGTGCACTATGCCTACGCGGCAGCCTCCTCCTCCTCACACATTGCCGTGTGTGTGCAGTTCCCTTGCATGCACCACTGCATCTTTATCTCTGTGCTACCATTATTGCTACCCTTCCCCCTTCGCCTCTACACTGAGTCCGCACCGAATTTGTGTCCGTCGCCTCGCGGGTAAAAAAAAAAAAAGAGTGGGTTGGGCTTGAATAGCGCTTCCCGTTTTGTGTTCACGAGTTTCCCTCTCGTGGAAGTACATCTGCTGATAAAAAAAAAATAAAAAAATAAAGAATATATAAAGAATATATATATACATATATATATGTGTGATTGGGTAAATTTCACCGAGGAGCAAGAGAAAGAAAGAAAAAAGCATTCCTCAGTGGTTCTTACACACTGTAGCTGGCCTTGAGCGGCGTGCCCCACGGACACCCGCGCGCGCATGCAGACGTAAACGTTCACGCGCGAATCCACGTGCTGGAAAAAAAAATCGAAATGTTTTGCTCTGCCATCTTTCTTCCCTCTGTCTTTTCTCGCTATTTTTTCATATTGATTGTGATTCTTTCGTGTCTTTTTCTGTCTCACAACACTCACCGGAATGTTCTCCCGTATGTATTCCCCACTTAACTTCGTGCGTGTATTCTTGCGGTGCTCCGCTCCGTGCCACAACGAGTGGTGTGATACTCACTCCAATGGACTTCCCTCCCGCTCCCTAAAAGGGAAGGTAACGTATTTGTGAAAAGAAAAAAAAAATCAGTACCAACGACAAGTGAAGCCAGCTGTAGTGGGCCCGCGTTTCTCTGTAGGTGTTGTGTGTGTGTCTGTGTGCTTACTTTGGTCGACCATCTTTCATACAGCCTTTGGATCAGAGGCGTTCCGCTCGCCTCTTCTCCCCTTCAGAGGGGCGCTATCATTCTCCCGCTCTCAAAATAGAGCACCTGTGACAGTGTGCACCATGACGAGGAGCTCTAGTAGTACGAAGGTCGGCGCAGCCGTGCCATGTGAGACATGGAGGCGAAACTCAACAAAGGGTTTTCTGGCACTTAACATATTTATTTTTCTTGTCTTCATCGGCGTGCATTGGGTGGCGGTTGGCTTCCAGAGTTCACAGCCTCCAGTAGAGCGCGTCTTAGCGAGTCTTGAGGAGTACTGCTCTTCTCCAGAAGACAACCCTGTCTCTAGTCCTACCCAACTTCCTCCCCTGTATTATGGGCTGGCGGTTTGGGTCGATTCTCCAGTATTACTGCCCGGTGTACACGCGGCACTCGCGTTGATGAAGAAGCGGTTGACTGGCAGTCAAGACACCGCAGCTGGAGTCACTCCTCTCTCCAGAAGTCCGCTCCACTCGTTTGTGCGCCTGGAGTCAAGAATGAGAGACGAAACAATCGAGCAGCTCATTCGAACAACTCGAAATGAAGGTTCTTCTCGCTCAGAGCGGGTGGCAGAGGTGCTGGAGACCCTCGTAAGTCAGCAGCAGATCGGCCTTCCGACGCTGAAGCATGTTTTTCTTCCGGAGGCTGGCCAGGAGGTGGATCTTATTGGTTTGTCGCTCTTCAGTGTTCCCGTAGTGGCACTCCCAGGGGACGCAAGCAGTAAAATACAGTGCTTTCTCGCTCGTCTGAAGCACGCCTATTGCGTGTTTCCTGTGGACGGGGCGGATGTCCCTGGTGCTGGCAGCGAGGCCGCCAACACCGTCGATGCGACTGCTACAAATGTCTCTGCGGCCTCTCTAACGCCTCTCTCGTACCGACTTCAGTCGGCTTCACTGGAGATCGACGTGCGCGCGGCAGTGCTCTCTGTTGTAGCACAACAAATCAAAATTGCCTCTTTCAAAGCGGCGGACGTCGCGGTCTGGAGGCGGTCACGGGAGCACATGGGCTGTCTTCATGCCATCGCCTCCTTGAAGAGCACACTGCGCACCTTGGCGGCGAATACCCTCCTAGTTATGGCACATGGAACAGAAAAGATTTTCGAAGATTTGGAGCGTCATGTAAAATCTCATTCTTTTCTGCGAGCTGCGCAGGCTTCCGACAGCCTACTCTTCCACCCCTCGCTTTCTCCACAGCTTTATATTCCCTGGGACCATGCGCTTGTTACCCAGATGGTGATTCTATTGCCGGCGCTGACCTCTATGATGCTGATGATTCGCTTCACTCTTGATGAGCGCCGAAGCGCTCGCCTGCGCGCGAAGGCCGTCACTGAAGCAAGCAGTGCTAAGAAGGAGCAGTGAAAGTATTCTAGGTCAAATTATACCCAAGTAGGAGGCGGAAAGAAAACTAGACAGTACACGCAGAAAAAAAAAAAAAAAAAAGGGGGGTGGGGAGTAGGAAGGGAGACGGGGAGGCCTACTCGCAGTGCATGACCACGCGTGTTTGCCTGGCCAACGGGCAGCACGAATATGGAGAAGCGCTTCTGCTTTGTGGAAAATAGGAAGCCATTTTGTTCCAGTATCGCTTTGCTCTCGTCAGTGCACTCTTTCCTTCCCTCCCTCCCCGCTGCGTTGAGGAAGCGTCCGCGTGTTCAGAAGCCCGGCTTTCACTCCTCTCTTCACCGCTGCACTTTGTGTGCGAACCTCAACAAATGCTCACTTGCTGCGCTGAGGGGCGCTGGGCACCTGCACAGTGAACAATGACTGCCTTGCATGCTGCTACGACTCCACTTTCTCAACGCAACACCTCGTCCACCCCCTTTGAAATCTTTTCACCCTCCGCACTGGTCTGTGCACATGACCCCGCACACGTGCACCGATGCGTGGGGGGAGGGCGCGGGGAAGCGAGCGCATCGGTGAAGCAGGGGAGACTATGTGGCTACCTCGCATACCGTGTGCTTTCCTCCTCCCGTAAACGACACCAACAAGTATGGGCCGACGCCGGTCTCCAGACATGATGTCGACGTCTGACCTATCGCCAAAGCTGCCTAGCGGGCAGCAGATGTACAAGGATGACGTGCCTGCCGCCGTGCAGGAGCAGGTGCGCGATGTTGCTGTGCAGGTTCTACAGCGGCTATTCGCACCAATCTTACGCCGGCACCGGCTCCGCAAGGCCAGGCGTGCGGTCGAGCAGCGCCTCCTTTCGAGCCACGCGTCGTGGGAGGAGGTTGCGGCGGCGGCGCTCGACGCTCTCCACTACACCTCTTTCTTGGGCGCCGTGATGCACGACGTTGACGCCGTCGCTGATAGCGGTGCTGCTGAAGCCCGAGACGGTGCGATGGGCGCATGTGAGGACGTGTTCAACTCGCGCCACGTCCAGGTCTCTGTGCATCTGCATGGGGAGTTGTTAGAGTGGGAGCTGGAGCCTGCCCGTGAGGTGCTTGTGCTGGTCGGCGGCTCCCTTCGACGCCGTGGTACTGCCGTGGCCGTAGGCAAGGCAGCTGCTTTGACGGGCGGGGGTGCAGAAAATGCTACGATGTCGGCGGGCGGTGGAACCTTGCGGAGGGACAGCGTGGCCAGTGCTGGCGCCGCTGTGTTCGGAGCGGGTCGACACGTGCCTGTGTTGCCACCCTCGGGTAGAGTGGGCCGTGTGAGCAGCGCGAGCCGCAACTCTGCGGTGTGGCCGAACGCGACGTTTGCTCGCCGTTCGTCGACCGGGTCAGCGCAGGAGCACGAGACCAGCGCGCCGGGCGCTCCCGGCGCTGCATGTGCACCGGCTGCCGAGAGCAACTCCGCGCTGGCGGCT
>CM007316.1:996930-1009782 GCA_000333855.2 Endotrypanum monterogeii | reverse complement strand
CCTTCGGCTCCGCGCGACGCGTGACGATCTTTGAGGCGGCGTCTCCCCTGGGTGGCATGGGGAATCGAGGCGGCGGTGGCGGCGTGGGAAGAGCGGGCTCTGCGCGCTTGACGGGTGGTCGTGTTTCTTCGGGGCTGCTGAGCGCGATGGAGCGACTGCCGCTCGTGAGCTTATGTCCGGGTGCGACTAGCGATTTCTGCCGCGCGTGCCTGCAGCACTGGCAGTGTGTGCGGTACAAGAAGGGTGATGTAATTGTTGCCAGTGGAAAGGAGTGCAGCGGGCTGCTGTTGTTCTTTGAGGGCCGCGCCGGGGTCGTAATGAACGCCTCTCTGCTGCGAAGGGCGATGCAGCCGGGGCCATTCGACCGGGCAGACATCGCTAGCGCCCCGGCGGCAGCGGTGTGTCCTATTCCCCCCGGGCATGCAGTTGGGTACACGTGCGTGCGGCGGCACCGCTGGTCCCGCAGCATAGTGGCGCTCGACGATGTCGTGGAGGTGTGGGAGATGCGCCGTAACGTGTTCGTGCAGCTCCTGCGAGCCCACGAAATCGAGCACAGCATGCAGGTGGCCACGTTACAGGTGCTGCAGCCGCTCGCAGTGCAGGAAGGTAGGCTGGCCCTGCTTGACCACCAGCCGCTGCTGCGTCCGATGCCCAGCTCTCTGTGGAGCGAGCAGGCGGTGCCCAACGTGCATCCGGTCGTGGTTACGAATAAGGAGACCGTGTGCTTCCCTGTGTGGCTGGAGGGCGACTTTCCGCTTGACAGCCGGCACAACACCGCAGATGCGACCGTGCGCATGAGCGTCGCTGTGACTCGCCGATCGGCGCTGTCGTCGTTCAGCTCGATGAGGCCGGCTACGACGGCCAGCGAGATGCAGCACAGCAGCAGTCGCCTAGAGGACTCATCTCATCTGCGTGCTCGTCGCTCCAGTAGCGTTGTGGGGATCCTCGAGTAGAGAGACACCCACGGGAGCCTCTTCATGGCGCCGCGGGCACTTGCCACATGCGGCGTGCTGATGTTGTGTGTGTGCGTGTGATGGGGAGTGTCTGTGCCGCTCTGCGTGCTGACCATGACGTTACAAGCCGCTCTTTCCTCTTCCTCCTCACTTCGCCCATCTGTCAGTGTACCCCCCCCCTCGTCGCTGCACTCTTAAGCCGCCCCTGACCTTTGGCTTTGCACAGTATGTATGCGTATCTCTTTCTCTCCCCCTTTTTTTTACTGTTTGCGTGTGCGTGCTCCACTTAGAATTTGCATTTCAGATCTCACGGGGTGCTCGATGACTTGAGTCTTTGTAACCCTTGTGCACTCCATCGATTCCTATACGCATATCGATGTGTGTGAGCGTTTTGTGTGCCCCGTGGTTGCCATTCCCCCAGCTCACGACTCCCTGGCTTCTCCCCGTTGCTCGTGATTTTATCTGAATACATCGGCGCAGTGTGCGCTTAGATGTGTGTGTTAGCGTGTGCATGTTATGTGTTGTCTGCGGCGTCGATGTACATGGCGGGGGCTCATCGCTTTTCCTGCGTGTCCCTGTCACTGATGATCATCTCTTTGAATGGTTACATTCTTGTCGATAAAGTGCACCACAGCGAGATATCCGTGGGACTGCAGAAGTCTTCACTCGGTGAGAAACAGGAGTCTCCCGCCTCTTCAAATCTCTGTGCCCGTAGTGAATCATATCGGGTATTGCTGGAGTCATGTGCCAGCCGTGCAGGGATATATATTCCTGTGTTTCCACACAAAGATCTACGTTTACTTGAAAAAAGAACATGTCACACACACCCTGCAAGTATTCAGGGCCGCTGCTAGGTTGAAGGCATCACGCTGTCTCATCCCTCTTCTTCTGCCCCTCTCCATATTCTTTTTTTTTTGAGACTATGCCACTTCTCTTTCGAAGCGATAGCTAGAAGAAACGTGCCAGCAGAGACAAGGTCTGTGGAGCACTACTTTTTGCGCACGTCCGTCATTGTCCATTGATATTGTCTCGCCCCCCCCCCCCCCCCCACCACACACGCACACACGCACGGCCTTGGCGCAGATCTACTTAAAGGGGGGCCATGGAGGAGAGCACTCGCGTGCGGCAAAAGCCGAGGAGTGGCGCCACAGCCCTCCTTGCTCGCCTTTTATCTAATCAGCAAGCCAATACTACTTACTCAGGCGTCTCTTCACCTTTCGCGCCTTTCGGATGCATCGAAGATGGCACTGATAGTTTTCCAAGTCATGAAAACAGAAAAGCGAGGGATAGCCTGCACGAGCCGAGCGCGATGGAGGCCTCTGAGATCGCTGCGGCACCTTCATATTACCGCATCATGATCGATGGTGACGAGGGAGATAAGGATTATTTAAAGTCTGCTGGCATCATGGCGAACATAATCCAGGCTCGCCAGGCTTACAAAAGCATAGACCAAGGACAACTCGAGGCACCGCTGTCCCCAGAGAAACTAGAAATGTACTTCGGTAGCACTTCCCCCGGTGCTGCCTCATCGATGTCGGTGGTGTCACAAACCGCGTCCTGGTCCCTGACTCCGTCCTTGCCAGCGGCTGAGGGATCAGGAAGTCAGACGGAACACCCGGACAGCTCCACGGCAACAGACTCACCTATCGGACTCGAATTTCACCAAGGCATCTATGCCTTTGACGGAATGCTAACTAGCATTGTGCCCTGGGAGCAGTACGTGAGCGACATTCGGGCAGTCTACGGAGCCATCGAAAATGGGCCGTGTTTGTCGACTGCCCGCACGCGGCTCACTTCTATCGCCGAGAAGTTCCGCCTGTACCTCTTGCTCAACCGCGAGATCGAAGGATGCTATGATAAAAATTTCCGAGATGGTGGTGTCTACGCCCCTTGTGCACGCGTCGACAATGGCGTGAATATGCACACCTCTGTCGTAGCGCCTGTGTTGCTGGAGTACATTGCGGCGACGGCGCTGGAGCAACCGTCTGTACCTCTCTACGTGGATCCTGACACGCGGCAAGTTGTGACGCTGGCTGCCCACCTTGAGGCAGGCGGCATCCGTGACCCGCGTGAGCTTACGGTCGAGGGACTGGGCCTGCAACCAACGCTGTACCGTAATAAGTACCTGTCCTACGACCTCTTCGATCCAAAGCTCAACCCCGCTGGTACCTTCGGTGCTACGCTGCTGCAGTCACTGTTGTCAACCGACGGACCGAGCCACGGCAACCTGTGCGGCGTGCTGCTCCGCGCCGAGCTGGAGCAACGCGAATACCAGAAGCATCATTTGACGGCGACAGAGATGGCACTGGAGATATGTGGGCATCATCCAGAGGAGATCAAGCGACTTGCAGCGTGGGTTCGTCGGCAGGGCTTCAACAAGTTTTCTCGCAACCGATGGCAGCTGTCGATTCGTCGGGAGCGCTACGTCACGAAGCTGTTGGGCCCGAACCAGCTGCCGTCTCTCTCCACCACCGTTGGTGACCAGCTGCGGAACATTTTTTATCCTCTATTCATGGCAACGTTATGCCCACACTCTCTACAGTGGTCGGATGTGGCCCACTTGCTGCGCAACACTGGTGCTATCGGCATTCGTACGAACGCAGTGGCGCGCTGTGAAAATTTCAGCGCGATTCCTGTAGACCCAGACACAGTTCTATGCAACCATGCTACCTGTGAAGCTGACCAGACAGCCGGTCAGGAAGGCGCAGCAACACACACTGGGGGGGTTAGCGACTACTATTTTTTCTACTACGTTTGGGCTAATTTGACGGTTCTAAATGCGCTGCGCACGCACCTCAGTCTCAACACACTTCTCTTCATCCCGTCGGTCAATGAGCAGGCACCGGCCTACGATCAACTTGTTTGTTCTTTTCTACTCGGGGACGTCGTACACGACGTGAGCTCACTCTCGAAGAGCTGGATAATGCAATTTCTATATATGTACTGCCGTATTGGTATTGTTCTCTCCCCCTTGCGTGACAACGCGCTCAGCACCGCGTATTTCGAAAGTCCTTTCTTGAAGTTCTTTCGACAAGGTATGCGGGTATCGATCCGCACGTCTGACCCGCTTTATTTTCACCACCACGAATCGCAGCCGCTTATCGAGGAGTACGCTACTCTGAGTAAGCTGTGCTCGCTGACGCCGACGGATACGATGGAGCTTGGGCGCAACAGCGTGCTGAACAGCAACTTCCCACTAGAGATGAAAAAATCGTGGTTGGGCGAGGCGTTCGCTTCACTCGGGGCGCGGGGCAACGACATGAGTCGCTGCGGCGTGTGCAACTATCGCCTCCAGTTCCGGCACGAGTCCCTTGCACACGAGGAGGCCCTACTGAACCGACTCCTGGCGAAGGCGGGCTTCAAAGCACCAGACCGTATTAGTATGGATGGTGTCAATGCCAACAGCAGCGACGAGGCACTGTCGCTGCACCTCATTCCCTACGCACAGTCTGTTCTGGTGTCTGACCTCGTTCAGCAATCTCGCCACTCGCACCGCATGAACTACACGGACGAGCGCATTGTGTACCCCCGCGTTGACATCTACTACGGTGGCCGTTCCTCGGGCTTCGCAGCGCACGCGGTAGCGGCGTTGCGGCAAGTATTCGGTCTGCGTCACAAGTATGTTGGCAAGGCGAACCACACGGCAGCCATGGACGCCAACGTGCGCGTCGAGGATGTCTTCAGTACTACCCACCAATTCGATGAATCGCAGTGGGAATACAACACGTACTACGGTGTGTGTGTCTTATCTCAAAAAGGCCGAACGCCGTGTTGGCCAAGCTTCTTGCCAACCATCACAGAGTTCATTCGCGATATGTCCGTCGTTCGACAGGCCGCGAGCTCAGTCGCACTGCAGCGGCTTGCGACGCACCGACTCAACCTGCTCGAGCAGAAGTTCTTGCTGCACCTCTCCATGAACATCTCCAACGAGGCCGGTAAGAAAGAGGAGAAGGAGTGGAACAACCGCGACTTCTTCACTGCCTACAAAGTGGACACAAACGTTCACACCGACGCCGGCTCCAACGCCCGCACGCTGCTGGAGTTCTTCGTGGACAAGGCCCTGAATCATGGCGAGGACGTTGTCTTCGAGCGCGATCATCACCCCGTGATGCTCAAAGAGCTTCTGAGCGAGTACGAGATCGATGTGCACCATATCACGGTCGATGAGCTGCACCACCATTTGCACACACACCCCGACTTGCGGGGGATTTTCTTGTCACCCTTCAACTTTATGCAAGGACGCTACTTCGCAGAGCTAACGAAGTGGACGCTGGACATATATGAGGAGGACGCTTTCAGTTTCGCCGAGAACCGTTTGACTATCACTGGTGCCTCGGAACAAGAGTGGTATGATCTGGCACACTGGTTTGACTGCTACGGCATGGCAAGCTCGCGCAGCCGCTGGATGGTGTGCGTACCGTGGCAGTACCGATGTCTGCGCCGCAAAGGGGTTCTGAAGAACTTCGGTGATTTCCTCGATCATGTCTTTCGTCCACTATGGGAGATCAGCTTGCACCCAGCGAAAGACACTAGGTTTCACTACCTACTAGCACATGTTTCTGGCTTTGATTGTATTTCGGATGAGTCAAAGATCGACCTTCCACTCACAGATGTGTTTCCACACGACTGGGAAAGCGATTTGAACCCGCCTTACAGCTATTACATGTACTACATGTGGGCCAACATAACTTCTCTTAATGAGTTCCGTGCCTCGCGCGGGTTGAGCACCTTTACACTGCGCCCACAGTGCGGCGAGGGTGGGGGCATGGATCACCTTGTGAGCGGCTTCTGCTTAGCTAACAGTATTAATCACGGCGTCACGCTGGCGCGACACCCCGTGCTGGAGTACATGTGGTACATTGCGCAGGTCGGTGTGGCGATGTCCCCGCTGAGCAACACGGCTGGGGCCTCGGCTTATCTCGAAAACCCGTTCCCCGTCTTTTTTCACCGTGGCTTGAACGTAAGCTTGGCGACGAATAAGCCGCTGTATTTTCACTTCACGCGTGAGCCGCTTGTGGAGGAGTACTCGATTGCTGCGAAGTTGTGGAAGTTCGAGTTGAATGATCTATCCGAAATTGCGCGCAACAGCGTCTTGCAGAGCGGCTTCTCGGCGGCATGGAAGCAAAATGCACTCGGCCCACGGTATCAGCTACGCTCTACCCTTGGCAATGATGTCTGTCGAAGTCGCGTCTCAGACATTCGTGTTGCCTACCGCTACGAGGTGTACCACACAGAGCTGAATTTCCTCGATGAGCAGCTCGCCGCCGGCTCTCCCGCGTTTTCTGGGGCGGTGCCCATACCCGATTCATCGCCACCGCTGCCCCCTACTGAGGCGAGGCGAGGCCACAAAGGCAGTCTTACCAGCGGCGTTTCCTCATTTGCTGTAACTCCAACTAGCGGGGCTGCAGCTGACGGTTTTGGTTCTCCCGCTGCTGCCCCACCGTTCCAGTGGATGCCCCGCGCCATGAAGCTGCTGGAGGAGGAGCTGGCGATTTTCGGCGAGGCCGTCGTGGAGAGCATATCCCAGAGGCAGGGGTCGACGTCCGTGTTATCGACCCCTGTCTCTGCTACCATTGGAGCATCGGCCTGGCTGCCTCCGATTCGTCCCACCAGTGCTAGTCAGTCCATGTGGGGTGCTGCAACACCACCGCAAATGCCGTTGGAGTCAAGGGCAGCGCAGCTACGCGGTGAAATTCAGCGCCTGGACGCAGAGCTAGCCCGCATGCGAGCTGTCTCGCTCCAGGTGGCTGGCGAGAACAGTGCGATCGCCATGCAGGTGAACACGCTGCGCCAGAGACTTCAGACTGAGGGACTGGTCATACTGGGGGGTCTGCAAAGCAGCGTGCCTAGCGAGGGCATCGGGGCGTCAAGTGGTGAGTTTGCCGCGATAGCGGTAGACGTCGTGAGAGAAAGCGAGGGAGGCTAGGGACATGTGTCTGGCTCTCGTGGGCAGCTTCGATGAACCAGGAGGCCTCCCCTCCTTCCCCGCGGCACGCAGCGAGGTGGTGTGTAAACGTTTCTACATAGGCAACACACCATCGGGATCTTGGAATTCGTTGTTTTAGTTGGTCTTTGTTCTCTAATTCATTTGCATTTTGACTGCGCGCGCGCCACTGTGTGCGCACTGTTTATGTACATACTCGAGCGGCCGACCCCCCCCCTCCGGTCTGCTCAATGCGTTCTTTTGTTTTATCATGACATGTGTGTGGTGAAGAGGCCAAAATGCATTTGCCTTCTGAACGTCGCCCTAGACTCGGCTCTCTCTATATATATCTATATATATATATATATATGCATGTATGTATATATACACATACGGTTTCCCTTACCGACGCTGGGCGTGGGGCTCTGTTTCTATATCCAGTACGTTTTCTTATCCCCGCTTTTGTTTGATAATCTAGACCTCTGTGCCACGAAAAAATAAAAAAAACAGCAGGATGCTAAATCTATCACCAGACACACTGGGAGGGTTTCCTCCGATGAAATCACCGCTAGACTTTTTTGTTGGGGTTCAAGGCAGTTGCGTTTCCCCAAGGTTGACTTCAAGGCAGCTGGCGTGAGTGCGTGAGGAGGGAGGAAGCGGGACACTTCTTTTTTTTTTTGGACGTCATGCATGTATTGAGGAGGCCAATGGGTACCACATGTGCGAGCGGTTGGCTCTCTTCATGTGTAAACACAGGAGTGCCACCGCGTCAATGTTCTCCCTTGGTGTTGTCTCACCATCTCGGTGGCCTCTTCGTCGCCTGAAGCGCTGCACAGCTTGTGTTGCGTACATACATTCCCACGTCCCACTGTCGTCATCTTTCTCTCTCTCTCTCTCTCTCTCTGGCGCTTTTCCTTGGGCTATCACAGTTGCTGCTCGAACGATTGATCTCGCTCTCTAGCACCTCCCACACCTCCCTTGCTTCATTAACAACAACAAAAAAAGTTTCCTCTCCCCCGAACGCGTGCGTAGGGCATCATCGACTACACCGTTACGAACACGCGACTGGCTCCCGTCTAGCAAGAGATTGAGCCTTTCTATTTTTTTTTTTACCTGACAAAGTTGGGGGTGCAATCTCTTTCTTTGACATTGTCGTTATGGTGGCGAGTGGGTTGGAGGCCTCCCCGTACCTGTAATTCACACGCGACAGGTAGCAGAGCTTTCACCAGTGCGATTTTCCACGTTCGAGCGCCACGCACATCTCAGAAGAAGAAAAAAGAGATGTATGCTGCGGGAATGTGAGTATTGTTTCATTCCCTCCCCCCTCTCTCTTGAACGCTCACGAAGGCACCAATTCTCCTAAAGGTTGATCATTTTTTTTTTTTTTTCATACAGTGAACTCACTGTCTACAGTCTTCCAGAACCCACGCGATCTCAGTCGCCTCCCCCTTTTCTTCCCCCCTCACTCTCTCTCCCCCCCAAACACACACACACACAGGCAGACAGCAGACCTAGTGCTTGCGCTGCACAGTTTCTGCGCGTACTTGTGGGATAATTACATATATTTTTTCATAGTTGTATCGCTTTTTTTTTTGTAGAGGTAGTTAAACGAACTTCGAGCCAGGCTTAGGTATTCACCCAGTTGCGCTCGCAGTAACTCACACTCCTCGGTTGTACCTTTTTTCCCCTCCTCCTCTCCCCCTACCTCTCCACGCGCTTGCCAATCATCCCGCAAACCAGCTGTGGCCACTGAACACCGTTGAAACATTTTTTTTTCTCCATTCCTTCCCTCTTTCCCTGACTCTCCCCTCCACAAACATACCGAAAGCAAAGCCATGCCTCCACAGCTGCGCACCAAGGCAGAGTCTGTCCAGCGCGAGGATCTGTCTCAGATGATACCACCGAAGCGGCCCTTGTGTGTGTGTGACTCTCTCCACGGCCATATCGAGTTTCCGCTTGCCATCGGCATCTTGATTGATTCACCCATTGTGCAGCGGCTTCGCGGCTTGAAGCAGCTGGGAAACACCTTCTACATCTATCCGGGTGCCACACACTCTCGCTTCGAGCATTCTTTGGGTGTCAGCTACCTTGGCATGGAGCTTTATAGATCTATCGTAAGTCACCATAAGGTGGAATGCAGAGATTTTGGCGTTCCCGAGATCGCCTGCATGTCGCCTGAGGAGGTGCAAAAGGATATGCACTGCATCGGCATTGCAGGCCTGTGCCACGATCTGGGCCATGGGCCGCTGTCCCACTTATTCGAGTCTTTTGTGCGCTCGTCCGCAGAGCGAGGTGAGGATGAGCTGCGCAGTTGGTCACATGAGAAGGCGAGTATCATGTTGCTGAGGAGGCTGTGGTCGGAAAAAGAAGGAGAGTTGACCAAGCTGGGGTTTACCGAGGCTGATAGGGAGTATGTAATGTTGCTTATCAGGGGCCTTGCGCCAGGCGAGGCATGGCCAGGCAACGTTGGTCGAAAAAAATGGGCGCGCTTTACGACGGAAATCATCGCGAACAAACGCAACGGGCTGGATGTCGACAAACTTGATTACATTCAGCGAGACTCCCTCGCTTGCTTCGGTAAGCTCATGTGCTCCACCACCCAGCGCCTTTTTCAAGCTGCACGTGTGGTGGTGAATGGGAGAGGCGAGACATCCATTGGCTACCCTGATAAGCTGGACGGTGACATTGAGGAGATCTTTCTCGCCCGCTCCCGTTTGCACCGCACGGTCTATCAACACCGCGTGACGAAGGTGCTTGACCTCATGACACGAGACGCCCTCAGAGCTGCCGGAGATGTTTTGCAGGTCAGCGACGGCAATGGCAGTGTGATGCCGCTACGTTCATGTGTACTGAACGCAGATTTTTATGTCCACACCGGGGACTGGATTGTGATGGCGCTTTTACATAGCAACAGTAGCCAGTTGATTGGGGCGTTGGACGACGGCGCGTTGTCACGGCGTCACCGCGAGAAGCTTGCCGAGGCTCGTCGCATCCTGCATCGCATCACCAACCGGCAGCTGTACCCAACAATCGGTACCTACCGCCATAGCGAACAGACTTCGATCAATTCAGCGCGCCCGAACTCACAAGAAGGGCTCAACCAGGAGCTGAAGCCTGAGGACATGATCATCGGAATGAGTGAAGACATGGCTAGGTCGTGCGCGGGCCTTAAGAGGAAGCTGGAGGCGTGGCAAGATCAGCACGACGGCCTCCAGGCGATCGAAATTTTGGAGGCTGAAATAACGCAAACGGCTGGAGATATGGACAAGAGGCAGCTTCCCGTGAAGGCTACTTACTTCTTCAACCCACGCCAGTCTACACACTGCGCCGTCGAGCCACACTTTTCCTGCAACACGACAACAGCGTTGTATGTCAATCCGGCACCTGTTACGTCACTGACAATGGTGTGCCGCGTGCCGTTGACTTCGATGGAGATAGAGTCGCTTCGCATGAGCTTTGCCGCCGTTGCGAGCCGATTGGGTGAGTGTGATGCAAGCACATTTTCCGCTACTCCTAGGAGTCAACTCGGCGCCGACGGAGTGGCATCGCAGTATGAAGGCCGCGACGAGCAAAACAATCGCGCCGTGTCCCCCAGTCGCTTGAACCTGACTGCGGAGAGGGCACCACTTTTCTCACGCCTTAACTCGCCTCCGACCAGGCGGTTCAGGGGAGATCCCTCTCCGCCGTCTTCCAAGCAAATGAGTTTCGGCCTTGAGGGGTATGGCGTGAAGACAAGCTCGCTGGGGAGGGTAACTCCTCCAGTCAACGAGAATGGGAGCCAACCATGCAAGAGAGAGGACGAAGACGAGGAGACGGATATACTCTGATCTAACCTACTTGCTGCGAGAGTGTAAAGACTGACTCCAAAAACAAGAGGGAACAGCCCAAGGAAGTAGGATTTCGATTGGCGGGAAGTGGGTGGGTTGGGGGGGGGGCAATTCATAATGCGAGGGGTCGCTTCTTTTCCGTCGAGAGAGACAGGTTACCTGAGCGGAGTGTAGCGTGTATACTTGCATGTGTACGTGTGTGTACATGCAAGTGTAAGTGTATGTCTGTGCACGAGGGTCTACGTACACGTACAGAAACATGTTGCACACACTCTTGAAGTATGCCGAAACATCTCGGCAACATACGGGCTCTGTACGCATATCTGTGCAACGGGTGAATGCCAGCGACGATTTCTTCATCGTTTCACTGCGTTTCACCATTATTACTTGTGATGTGCCCAACTATTTGGTTCATCAGGTGGTCGAGTTGAAGCAGCACCGCCGATTTTCTTTTTATTATTTTGCTCTGTTCTTCTCTTTTCGTGTTGCATCACTCCGAGAGGCAGAGGAGGACGAGGGAAAAAGAGATTGCCCAAAGCAACCAGTACTGGAAACTTGACCGACAGCAATGACACAGGCACATAGTAGAAGATACCTCTTGCGAGGCCAGTATAAAAAAAGTGGGATTTGCAGGTCTCAGTCGATGTGACATCAACAGGGATATGGAGACCACATACATCCGCGCACTTACACACGTATAAGGACCGCCTTGCCGTTGCTCATGTGGGTCTTCGGAAAACTCAAGGCACTCTTTCCTTCCCTCCCTCCCCGCTGAGTTGAGGAAGCGTCCGCGTGTTCAGAAGCCCGGCTTTCACTCCTCTCTTCACCGCTGCACTTTGTGTGCGAACCTCAACAAATGCTCACTTGCTGCGCTGAGGGGCGCTGGGCACCTGCACAGTGAACAATGACTGCCTTGCATGCTGCTACGACTTCACTTTCTCAACGCAACACCTCGTCCGCCCCCTTTGAAATCTTTTCACCCTCCGCACTGGTCTGTGCACATGACCCCGCACACGTGCACCGATGCGTGGGGGGAGGGCGCGGGGAAGCGAGCGCATCGGTGAAGCAGGGGAGACTATGTGGCTACCTCGCATACCGTGTGCTTTCCTCCTCCCGTAAACGACACCAACAAGTATGGGCCGACGCCGGTCTCCAGACATGATGTCGACGTCTGACCTATCGCCAAAGCTGCCTAGCGGGCAGCAGATGTACAAGGATGACGTGCCTGCCGCCGTGCAGGAGCAGGTGCGCGATGTTGCTGTGCGGGTTCTACAGCGGCTATTCGCACCAATCTTACGCCGGCACCGGCTCCGCAAGGCCAGGCGTGCGGTCGAGCAGCGCCTCCTTTCGAGCCACGCGTCGTGGGAGGAGGTTGCGGCGGCGGCGCTCGACGCTCTCCACTACACCTCTTTCTTGGGCGCCGTGATGCACGACGTTGACGCCGTCGCTGATAGCGGTGCTGCTGAAGCCCGAGACGGTGCGATGGGCGCATGTGAGGACGTGTTCAACTCGCGCCACGTCCAGGTCTCTGTGCATCTGCATGGGGAGTTGTTAGAGTGGGAGCTGGAGCCTGCCCGTGAGGTGCTTGTGCTGGTCGGCGGCTCCCTTCGACGCCGTGGTACTGCCGTGGCCGTAGGCAAGGCAGCTGCTTTGACGGGCGGGGGTGCAGAAAATGCTACGATGTCGGCGGGCGGTGGAACCTTGCGGAGGGACAGCGTGGCCAGTGCTGGCGCCGCTGTGTTCGGAGCGGGTCGACACGTGCCTGTGTTGCCACCCTCGGGTAGAGTGAGCCGTGTGAGCAGCGCGAGCCGCAACTCTGCGGTGTGGCCGAACGCGACGTTTGCTCGCCGTTCGTCGACCGGGTCAGCGCAGGAGCACGAGACCAGCGCGCCGGGCGCTCCCGGCGCTGCATGTGCACCGGCTGCCGAGAGCAACTCCGCGCTGGCGGCTGCTCCTAACGCAGCGGCTGGCACCGACGCGGATGCGGAGTGGCTGCCGGCTCCGCAGGTGCTCGGTGAGCTGGAGTGCCTTGGGGGCTTTCCCTACTGTGCCGCTCTCTCTGTGTCCTCGCTGATGGCCATTGTTGTGAGAATCCCAAAGGTTGTGTACTGCCACATGCTGGGCGAGTGCGTGTCGCCAGACGGGCAGC
>CM007316.1:965922-994756 GCA_000333855.2 Endotrypanum monterogeii | reverse complement strand
CCATGACGTTACAAGCCGCTCTTGCCTCTTCCTCCTCACTTCGCCCATCTGTCAGTGTACCCCCCCCTCGTCGCTGCACTCTTAAGCCGCCCCTGACCTTTGGCTTTGCACAGTATGTATGCGTATCTCTTTCTCTCCCCCTTTTTTTTTTACTGTTTGCGTGTGCGTGCTCCACTTAGAATTTGCATTTCAGATCTCACGGGGTGCTCGATGACTTGAGTCTTTGTAACCCTTGTGCACTCCATCGATTCCTATACGCATATCGATGTGTGTGAGCGTTTTGTGTGCCCCGTGGTTGCCATTCCCCCAGCTCACGACTCCCTGGCTTCTCCCCGTTGCTCGTGATTTTATCTGAATACATCGGCGCAGTGTGCACACAGACGCACCTGTGTACTCGATGTTGCCCCTCCATCAGAAAAACCGTACGCATATCACGCGGTGCGAGACTGCGGGGCCACAGACCCCGCTAGAGCACCACCAACGCAATCTCCGCACCATGTATCCCACATCGCCCCTTAAGCGTCTGCTTGAAAGACAATGTCGCGCTGTGCGTTCCGGAGTAGCTCACTCACATCGCCAACAGTGGGCGAGGATCGGCTGATGCGTGCTTCCGTCACGAGTATGCCCAGCCTGCAATACGTGAGCAGTGTATACAGACTCACCGTTGCACATTGTCGCACCGTTACGGTACTCATTGTTAAACCAGCGTAGGTACACACACACACACACACACAGACAGACACACAGATGTACCCACACTTTTATGTCGACATGCAATTGGGTCTAATGCAGTTCATCTCTATCAGTGCACCTCGGGAGGTACTGATCACGTCGGCCCTTCTTCTAATGCGGTACTTTTTTCCTTCCACGCTCATTCACTCGGTTCCTCTTTTTTTAAAATTATTTTTGCGCTTTGATCAAAAAATATATTCCTTTTCCCATTCCCCTCCCCCTAGATCTGCTTTTTTTTTTTGCTGTTTTTTCAATCATATTTCTGGGCGTAGTCAGGAGTATGTGCTGCTACGTTTTCCTCAGCTAACTAATCGTATCAGGTGTTTTCATTTTTTTTTGTTTTTGTGCGGGAACAGTAAGGTGTCGAGCACCTCAAGCAAACGGAGTAGGCGTCCATTCACATCACCAACCCGAAACAAGTTTGCGTCTTTACGCTCGTGTACTAGTGAATATACACACAACACAGAGCCCTAGATTTTTTGTACTTCTACATTCGCCTCCCCCATAACGATTTTTTTTGTTTTTGGCTCAGCGAACTTCTTAGAACAGCAGATGATGGGTGCCAACGGCGGCGCTCCCGGCCACACGATGTCTTTGAGTTTGGGCGGCAATCTTGGGGTGCCCAGCACGGTAGCTAAACCTTTGAATCCGACTTCCGCATATGCAACATCGCAGGGTGCCGCCGCTGGGGTGCCTCCCGGTATATCGTACCCGGGGGGCTATGTAGCAGGTCGACCGGCCACCGGTTTTCTCTACCCCCCGTACTCAGTCGTCAAGCAGTTTGCACCGTGGCGACCTCAAGTCTCCGGTGTGATCCAGGGTCAAACACCACCACTGCAAGAGCACGAACACATGACCTCTAGTACGCGAGTGCCTGTACCTATCCCCGAGGGTCATGGTGCATCTGCTGCGGGTCTTGTCTGGGGTGCTCAAAGCGTGTCTCATCCTACGCCGACACCCGATAACAAAAAAGAGGTCCATCACAGGAGTCGACATCGCCGTGGTGATAGTCATGCTCCAGTAAGCCCGAACCCAGGAGCGCAGCCGTCTTCCGGTGGCAAACACAACAATGGCGGCGGTCATCGCGAGCAGCGTCGTCGTCACCATGAGCCACCTGTCGACGGCTCGAGCTCGACGCGCGCCCCATCGCCTGCGACGGCAACTGTTTTCGGTGGAGTCTTCCCGGATATGTCGAACGACCCGAATGCGCACGCTTCTCTCACTGAGTCGATGGCAGCTGGCACCGGTGCTGATGACGCCGGGCGCCGTCGGCGCCGACATCGTCGCGGTGACGACAGGGGTGAGGGGCGTCGGGATGCCTCACGAAGCTCGACTCCACGCCGCCAAACCAGCGAGGATGCAGGGGGGCGGGAGCGACGTGGCCACCGCCACCGAAGTGGATCTCGCAGAAACCGTGACAAACCGCGTAGCGAGACATCGCGCTCCAAGTCTGCTTCTCCACATGGTGCTAGTGATCCTGTTAACCGCTTGCATCACCCCCACGTAAACAATTACCCTACTCATTCCTGGGATACCGTAAAGGACACAACCGCTGTCAATTCCGCAATTTCAGCCGGATCGGGGGTCGTATCGCCGTCCTTGGGGTCAATTCCGGTCACCGCCGTCGGTCCTTCCGCTTCTCCGTCCGTGGCGGGGAACGTCCCACCAGTATTAGTTCCTCCATCTCTGCCAGTAGGCGCAGCTGTTGCATCATCAATCCAAAACGCTCTCCCGACGCCGCCTCTACTGTCACTGACTGCGCCATCCCCGTCGCCTGCAGCTCAACCTCGGAATACCTCCAAAAACCACCGCCGCCACCGAAACCGTCGCAGTAACCGTGAGCATCGCCGAGCCCGCTCTGTTTCTGCAAGCTCGTCTAGTCGCGATGACACGGAGTCGAGCCTCGGGTCCTCCTCGTATTCTCTTACTCTGTCCTCTAGTTCCGCATCTACCTCACGACCAGCCTCGGTGCCGCTGCGCGACCGCCGGCGTCGGAGTCGAAAAAATGGCCGAGGACGCCGGAGCAGTCGCCATTCGCTACGTGCGGCTTCACAGTCTTCAAAAGGACATCCGACGAGCGCGGGTCTTCCTGTTGGCGCCCCTTCTCCGCCCACGGATCACAACACCGGTGTCCCTAAGGTACCCAAGAAGAAGGGTCTAGGCGGTATACTGGGCTTTTTTCGGCGCCGCAAATCCTCGGCAAAGAAGCCCAGCACTACTGATGTTAGCTATTCCGGGGTACCAGCACAGCAGACAATCATTCCCACGCCGGTTATGATGCCACGGCAAGTGCTTTATCATTCACCCACCGGGCTCAGTGGCGCCTCTGCTCTGCCGTGGGGGATGGAGAATGGGGCCAAGCCCCGCAGGCCTGACGGCTACTTTGACTTGCAGCGGAATTATCCTCCTGATATTTCGCATAGCAATTCTCATCTTTTTAGATGGGGAAATGATGTCGCAGGCGGACCCATTTTTCTGCGACAGAGCAATGACAACAACAACGCCCGCATTGATCATCCGTTTCCCTCCCCCCCTTCCACCAAGAAAAAAGGATTTTTTGGTGGCTTGTTCCGAAAAAAGAAAGATAAGGCAGGGGTGAGCGTCAACCATGCCGCTGTCGTCACTGCCACCTATCCAGGCAACGTCGCCGGGTGGCCTTCTTTTCCATCCTACCCTGCGAGTGCGGGCACACCCGTTAACCTCGATGCGAACAGAGCGGCCATTGGCAGGTTTCCGAATCCTCCAGCTTCACAGGCCCTGGCACCCCCCGGCGGCGACAACAGGGGTGGGTCAGCGTACGCTCCCCCCGCAGCGAATGCTGCCCCAATAACCAAGCCAGGTCTCTTCGAGCGCCTCATTAAAAAGATTCGGAAAAGTTCTGATGGGCCGCCCCAAGAAGGTTTGCCGCCGGAGGTCGTCCATCAGGTGCATGTACAGCAGGAGGCTCGGCCGATGAGGAGGGAGCGGTATAGGAGAAGCAGTGGTCATAGAGAACGCCGCCGGCACATCAATCATGGTCCCTCATCATCGGTAAGAGAGCACGTCGGCCGAAAGGCGCGTCGTCACACGTCTGGCAACCGTGACGTCAGCTCGCATGGTCACGGATGATCTACCCCCTCCCCCCTTCTAACGCACACCTGCTTCACCTTCTTTTGAGGGACGCCGGCCCTTGTTCAGAAGAAAACTTCTCAGCATCTTCCGCTCGGGATGGGTAGGTGGGTAGGTGGGTGGGGCCTATCTCGAAGAATTGCAGGGGCGGTGATCGCATCATTACTGAGACCACTCGCTCCTTCGCGAAACATGACATCTGGGGAATCCAATGTCGCACACTTGCGGGTGCATACGTTTGGAAGCGTATGACTTCTACAGGGGGAGATGGTGAAGAAGAACTGTAGAGGCGTGTGTGCCGTCGCTGCTCTCTCTTTTCTTTTGTCTATTCATCTGTTGCTTTTTTTTCTTATATTTTGCATTTCGTTTCACCCCCTTTTTTTCCCCCTCTTCCCCTTCCGCCTGCATTCACACTCCCTTTTATATATATAAAACATATATATATATAACATATATATATATATATATATATAACATATATATATAACATATATATAACATATATATAACATATATATAACATATATTTCCTGCTTATTTTGTTCTCATCGTGCTCAGCCTTACAGGTTTACTATTGGCCTGGTGGTTTTATGTATCATCAGAGATGCGCAAGTGCGTGGTCGTGTGTGCGCTAATTTTTTACTTCCACATCTCCCTCGCTTCCCCTCGGAACAGGAATTCTTCGTTGCTTTTTTTTTCCTTTTCATTACGATTTCGCGGCCTCGATTCCCGAGTTCACCCCTTCTTCTACTTTTCTCGTTTTGTATACAGTGTTCGCTACATGTGTGTACGTTCGATGCATGTGTATGTCTGTATGTCTGTGTGTGTGTGTGTGTGTGTGATAGTTATCGGTCGTCTCCGTCGTTTTTTTTTTCCGTGACGTTGATGCCTCTACCTTCAGTCTTTATTCGGCCTCCCTCTGCCGCCCTCTTTTCTCATCTCAGCTTTCCGGCATTCTGTAGCCTGGCTGCCTGGCTTATACTTCATGGTATGGAAGGGGGGGGGGCGATGGTGGAGAGAGACAACACCTTCATCATTGCCGCTTCTCTGTCTTGCAGTACGCCCACCACCAAAGGACACGCGCACACGCACACACAGTGAGAACGGGGGTGAGGGATACCAAGGGGAAAAAACATACACGCGTACCCAGAATCCGTTTTCATGATCCAGCGCATGGTATAAAATACATACATATATATATACAAAGGAGCCCGGAATTTGGAAGAGGGCGAAGGGGGAGAGAGATGTAAGGGGCAGCAACTGCTTATGCTTCAGTAGCCGATCGTCACCCCGGTCCGTCGTTTTTCCATTTCCTTTGCTCCTTTCGTTCCAGTACCCGGTGCACGGGTGGGAAGTGGCAGCTCTACTTGAGGAAAAAAAGAGGGAGATGTGCGCTGGTTTTCCCTCTCGGCGAATACTACTCACATACTAGATAACCACACATCGAAAGACACATACACAAACCATCGACAGCGAGACCACTGGTCCCGCCCAAGGGAGAATTGGGAGCTCACCGCCACACTCTCCCTTTCCTATTGTCCCTATCGCGGCGTCTGCTCAAAAGACCTCTCTCTGTAGCTCTCTATGGCTTTCAATTTTCCCTGAGAGGATGTGCGACCTCAGCGCGTTGCGCATGCCTTGTATACCCCCCCCCATCCCCATCCCCTTTTCTTCCTACTACTTTCTGTCGATCTCTGTCTTCCTCATGTTCTATGTATATATACATTATCTATCTGCGAGTGCGGTATTCGGTGCTGTTCCCAGGAGCCTCAGACGTGTGCGACGAAAGGGGTTGTGCGCGTTCTGGGAGGGAGTAGTGATGGTAATTCGCGTTTGCGTATCAGGTGAGCATTTGGGTCAAGTCTTCCATTTTTTCCCTTCAAAGTTTTAACTCCACCGACTCGCATGGCTTCACATGGCGAGTCCGTAGGGCAGGCGACTGTCCGGCCGCGGCGTGGAACCGCTGATGGCGCTGGTGTGAGGGCGATTGTGGCTGCGGTGGCGCGTCTGCTGATGGATTACGTGGTGCAGTTACGCGAGGATCTCCGACTCAGCGACACTTCTGCTGAGGCGAAGTGGGGTGGAAAAGCGAGGAGCGGTCTAATGGTAGAGGACACAGATGGTAGCGAGGCTGCGGGCTATGATAAGGTAGCAACACACTCTCAAAATGCCGCACGCCGTGCCTCCGATGCAGAGGACGAGGCTGCGCCTTTGAGTGAGCTCGACACAGCGGAGGTGCGCCAGCTACTGGAGCGCTTACAGCGCGTCAAGCGTCTCTTGACTCAGTTTTCGGGAGGTGTGGATAATCCTCAGGGGGGTATGGGGGATCCTGGTGTTGCATCAGAGTGTTTTCCTGAGCCCAATGACTGGGAGGGTGATGCCTACCGCGTGAGCTGTATGGTGGTACGTCAAAATTCCGTCCTCATGCTGGCCCTGCGCCGCTTTGATGGCATGATACAGCGTTTCGAAGGGACAGCCACTTCGACACAACGCATGAAGCTTCACAGTGGCGAACGTAATTCACGAGATACGATCGCTTTGACCTCGGAGACGCGTGCGTCGGCGAGCATTCAGTTGCTCATGAGTCCCGTATCTCTCGCGGAAGGCGCCTTGAGCGCTTTCAGTCGCAATGTAAACATTCTGTTTCGTCGTCGTCAAAGTGCAGGCTGCTCTGCTTCCACCGGCAAGCGGCTGCGCGACGAGGCGGGCGAGTCTGGCGCATCCTCATCCGAGTTGAAAACTGTTGCCTCAGAGCAGCTAAACTGTTGGAGTGCTCTATCTGCGCAACAGCGTAGGCGTCGTTTCGCCGTCTACACTGCTCGCTCTGCACTGCTGCCGCGTGTTAACGCAGTGTGCGCGCCACTGTATGTTTCTCCCAGTATCCAAGACTTTGCTGAACTCAACTTGGAGGCGGAACGTATCATGCTGAAGCGAGCTTGGTGTGTACACACCAAGGCACACTTGCTGCGCGGGTTGCCGTGGGTGGCTGGCGACATTGCTGAACACCGATCTGTCTTGAGGGAGGTGTTACATGGCTTCCCCGAGTCCCAGAAGGATGCCTTCCTCGCTGACGTGGTTTACGCAGACTTCCTCAGTTGTGAGAACGGAGTCGTACGTGTTTGCGTGCAGCATGGACTTCTATTGGATCTCACCTATGACGTACGGCGCCGACAATGGACGCTCCTCTCACTCCACTGGAACCTCTTCACCACCAGCGCCGGCGCGTCGCTCATATCGGGGCAGACAGCGGTGGCAGTGCCGTATGCGCATGGTGTAAGCGTTCCGCCACTCGCGTCTCCTCAATTCCCTCTAGACACTTTGGCACCTCAGCGAAATCCTCAGGCCGCGAGCGACACCCCTTCGTCACCATTCCATGCATCCGCATCCATGTCTGTTGTGCGCATTGTTCCTCGTGACAGCGAGGCCTTGTATAGATTTCTCCAACAGGCGTTTGCCCAGGATGGTCTGAGCGGTGGGCTCCAGGCGGCGAACCGCTTGCTTTGTGCTGTTGTGATGGACACCTTCGCCACGCAGCTTCAAACGCTCCAACAGTGTTTCTTCACAGGCAGTACACTTGGCAGGTACATTGATGCGGATGTGCGGCCTGGGACGCTGATTAGTTTTCATGTTTCCTTACCACAACTCTTTGTTCCTCTGGCACCGACCGCACACGTGAAGATGTCTGTGGCTGGCGGCACGGTGGTTTTGGAGTGCGTGCGTGGGACTGACCTCTCAACACGGCAAGTTACACTGCCCATTGGCACTTCTTCTCTGGTCACCCCTGCTGCTGCGTGCGAAAACTCAGCTACCTGGAGGTCATCTGTGCCAGTGTTGGACATGGAGGCCTTACTGTGGCAGTGCGCCCGCAGCTGCGATTCCTCCTAAGCAGAGGTCACATCGCAATGCTTTCCATCTCTCGAATCGATTTTAGCCTCGAAGTGAATAGAACGGTTCTCTTCATTGAATCATTTATTCAAAGGATAGGTACACGCGCGCGCTTCTGTGTGTGTGTGTGTGTGTGTGTGTGTGTATGTGTTTGTGTGTGAGCCTGCATTCTTACTTACAGCGAAACAGGATTATGACGCGTTGACCTCGGTCCTTATCGTCCATCTTTGCTGCCTTCATACATACATATATATATATATATATATATATATAAACTTCTGCTCTGGATGAACCACATCCGTATCTATGACGGTTGCAGAGTAGGTAGGACGTCTATGGCTGCTTAACCTTCCGCGGTGTTGGCGGATATGGTGGCCTGGTGCGATAGGAAGCGGCGTCGGGGCTGTACGAAATGTCAGAGCTCCAACTCGGGCACGCACGCAACGCTGCCGATTACTTTCGGCTTTATTTTCCCTCTTGTACACCAAAGCGGTATACGAATTCATTTCTCGTTTCACCCCCTTTCCACTCTGCTTCCCTCCCTCCCTCCCTCCTCCTCCGCCCATCCTCTCTTTCTCTGCATTTCTTGTGTGTCGAGCAGCTGAGGCGCGAGGTTGGCGCATTGAAGGACTTTCCATACTCTGCACTCGAACAAGCCTTACTCGGTCTTGGAGCCAGTCCAGAAAAAAAAAAATCAAGAGGACGACGTTGTGAGTCACTCAGATTCTTCTGCACACTTCTTCTTTTTTTTTCTTCCACAAGGGAGTTGAACAGGGTGCTCCTGCATTAATTGAAGTGCATCGGCTGTGTACAGCACTACCTCCCCTCCATTTCCCCCTTATATTCCACACGTCCCTGTCTGGTTGAGGGTGTCGCTGCCACCGGCGGCCTCGTCGCAGACCACTGCTGAAATATTTTCCGCTGTGTGGTTGTGTATTCGCTCCATGGCGGATACAACTTTTCCTCACAGCTTCGCAGGCCGTACCGATTTAGAAGACAGCCGGCACACGTTTGGCGCTACTGCAGCAGGGGTCCCAGTCATCCGCTTTAGCCTTCTCTATCAGCTGCGACACCACAGGTGCTGTCTCATTGCGCAGAACTCCGGCTTGTTGCAGCATCCTCAGCCGAGCTTCTTCGCTCACTGTGCACGAAGAGGACACGGCAACCTCACGGTTCCCAGCAACAGTTCTTGTCACCGAAATGCCGGTGCATCGGGTAGTCCTGATCCCATGACGTCTCCACAACGCGGCGACCGTGTCACCTCGACAGCTTCGTTTCCTCGACTCTCCTCCTCACCCATGGCGCAGGCACCCCCTTCACCTAAGGATATCACAATTCCATTCTTGTCAACGATGGACAAGCGGGAGTTATCGAAGGTGATCGTGCGCGATGCTGTCTTTGGGCGTTTGCTAGACTTGGTGCCATCACGCCAGCACATCCAGACAGCGGTCTGGGCGCTTTCTCCCAAGGTGATTCAGATTGACGGTGCCGTCGCGGTGTGTGCCATGCCCCGAGATACTCACAATGCTGACGCCTTGAGCAGCAATTCGCAGCCTGTATCGTCAAATGGCAACAGCCACGGCATTCCTGCCGATGTGAAGGCTTTGTGTGATAAAGTGGGAGAGCGCGTCGGGGAAATCGTTACGGATGCACGGCTGTTCGCGTGCTTGTTGCAGCCATATCTAGGGGTGACTGGCTGCCAAGGTGATGTCATCGCGACTTCAGTCTATGCTATTGCCTAGGGTGCATGGGGCAAGTGTGCGCCTTCCCGCTCTTTGCCGCCTACATAGATTTGTTCATCGACAACTCTCGGGATTTTTTCCCCCTCCTCTCCACCTACACCCCCTTTACACGCATCAATTTATTGAAAACAATTCTTCAGAACCATCATGTTCCTTTCTCAAGGTGTCCTTGATGCCTGTCGGTGTGCGTGGGGTGCGACCCTGTCGTTCTCCTCACGGTGTGCGAGAGAAGAGAAAAGGGAGGAAAGGAAGGGGAAAAAAGGAATCCAGGTATTCAATGGTAACCGAGGTCCCTGTTGCCATATCTAGCTCATCATTATGGCTCGACCAGGTCGTCTCGCCACTGCTTCATCACGTTGAATCGTTGCGGGAGAGATGGGTGCACCAAGTGGGGTGGAGTTATTGTGTGCGTCGACACTTTTGAAGAATGCTTACACTTCATGAATGTAGCCATACAAGTCTGCACACACTCATGCTACTTGCACTGCATTCTCTCCCATCCTGCCTCCACTTATTGGCTCACTGCCAATCGAAATTCAGCTTTGGCCATACTGGAGGGACAAAAAAAAAATATTTGGCGTCTCCATTGCTTGTTTTATTTTACAGTCGAAGCGGCCGGATACGACAGTAGGAGCTAAAGGGAATGCAGCGATCAACCGGGTGTGCACCTCAGCGCATTCAGTTCGATCCGAAAACCTTTTACGTGTCGTTGTCTCTTATTATTATTTTTTTTATTACACACGTTTCTCCCTCATGGGCCAGCCCCATGCACTTCGTTCTGGCTCTCTACTTTCTCTTCTTAATCTTTTTACCTCATCTTTGTTTGTCTCGAAATATTTCCATCTCTCTCTCCCCCCCAAACACACACACACACACACACACACACGAATAAACTGTTGGTTTCGGGGAAATGGGTTCATAACCAGGGTACTGCATATTGTGTGCGGCGCTGTGGTGGGGAAGATATCTTCTTGGCTACTTAGTGGGCGCGCGTGGGGTGACAGAGAGGTTGAGGGTCAGTTCAGTTTTGCAACACCCTCACGCATCCTACCTCACGCATATAATTCTTAGTGCCCTCCCTTGCTTGCACGGAGCGAATCACATACTCATGTCCGGCGCTCCACCTTTCTCTTTTGTGTTTTCAGCGACGCGCACGCTGCGACATGACGTCCGTACGTTCATGGATTGGGCCCCCTCGGAGAACAAGCTGCAATGTGCGCTACGGGATGCGGCTTACCTCATAATTGATCTTCCGCGTTTTTTCATGTACTCGCACAGTAACTACGGTGCTATGCGGCGGTATATTCGCCAGTCTCGCATTCATAAGGGAAAGATCAACCCCGAGGACTTCAAGGACGTGGACACAAATGTTCTGAGGGAAAGTCTTATCAAGTACGCACAGTCGAAGGGTCCACTGCAGAAGATTGACTTCCGCTGGTTTTACTGGATGTACGCGGTCATGATCATCTACGTGGGGTGGCAGGGATTACATTTGCAGTCACTCCTCGACGCCCGTGTAGATCGTATGGGGGCGACGCTGGAACAGCGTCGTGGGATGTACGACGACGATTACCTCGAGGAGGTGCGACCCCGTTAGCGAAGCAGTATCTACATCCGCGAGTGTTTAGTGTTTCACTTTTTTCCCCTCATCACTGTCGAGGGAGGGAGGGAGTATGGGAATGACTTCTCCTTTTTTATTCCTATTTCTTGCTAAGCGCTCTTCTTACACCAAAGCCTGTGTCATGCTGCGAAGGGCGCTGGTCCGAGTCTCGTGCTCTTCTCGGCTAAACGTCTGCGCTGGGACACCAGAGAAACCGAGAGAGGAAAAAAAAAAAGAATACGGCAGCCTTTCGCGTCGTCTCTTCTCTTTTTTTTTTTTTGCTTGTTTCTGTTTTCGCTTCGTGAGTCTTTGCGGCCTCTTCTCACTCTGTTTACTACCGCTTCCACTGGAGAGGTGGCCAAATATATTTATATACCATGCACTTCTGGGCACGAGGATCGGCTTCGTAGAGCGAGGGAGGACCCTTGGATCTGACGGTCAAGGGTTTAGCACGGGTTAGGGGTGGGGATAGTCACACCGATACATACATACCCACAAACAAACACGTATACACACACACACACA
Organism: Endotrypanum monterogeii; assembly: GCA_000333855.2. NCBI lineage: Eukaryota > Euglenozoa > Kinetoplastea > Trypanosomatida > Trypanosomatidae > Endotrypanum > Endotrypanum monterogeii. The sequence goes on along the minus strand of CM007316.1, from coordinate 983,164 downwards.
CATAAATTATGACTGAAGTGCCAGGCGAGGGTTTATCCCATGAGTGCTGGAAAAAAAAAAAGTAGGGAAGAGACCATCACCGCAACTGCCGATCATCATCAATATGAGGGCAGTTTTTTGGTGTTTTATGCAAAGTCTTTGCACCCCCTCCCCCTTGACCTATTCATTGGGGTGAGGCTGGGGTGGGGTTTGTTGGGACCTGGAAAAACCTGGGAACGCGTGCACTAGGCCCCTCCCTTTTCTTTCCTTCGGCTTAGCGGCAGCGCAGGAGACGACACAAGTAAAAAGTATTTGGGGTATTTGCAGGTATTATAAGCAATGACGCCCGAATGCTTTTGTGCATGGCCTGGTGCTGCAAGACGTGCGCAAAAGCCGTCGTTCTGAGGCTGAGGTTCTGGGATGTCAGCTGTCGAGGGTGTAGGGGGTATTCTTGTTTCATGCGGCAAAGCTCCTTGCAAAGTATTTTTCTTTTAGTTGTCTTCCGCACTTTTGCATTCGTTCCCCCCTCCCCAGCAATTCTTCTTGCTCGTTGATCGACCGACCCTATTCATACCTCTCGCAATCTCCTGCTCCCCTACTCCTCTTTTTTTTTCCCCCTTGCCTCCACCACATTTCTTTTTTTCTTTCTTTTTTTCCGAAACAAATCAAATACATCAACACACTGGGTTCAAAAACCAAGATTCGATAACAAAGGAGGGATATTCCTTCAACACAATTTCAAATAGGTCTCGAAACGCGAGTCCATCTCTCCCCAGGGAAAACAACGACAAAACAACACACAGACACGCACACACGCAAAAAAAAAAAAGAGCCATCCCTAGTTATAGAGGCATACTAGAGTGCGTAAGAGACGCACGCATCATCTTTCCTGCCTCTTATCTCTCCTCTTGTTTTTTATTTTTATTTTTATTTTTATTTTTCCTCCTTCAAGAATAACCCAGTAATCTTTTTGCCTCCCCTTCCTCCCTCTTCCTTCACTCTTCTTTCTTGTATCTCCTCGTTACTTCTCGATTCTGAGTCATAGGATGGACGAGAAACTAGATAAATACGAGCAGCTGCTCGCCAAAGTAGACTGGCATGCACCACACCCGCCGAAAGGGTACGTGTACGGAGTCGGTCGTGGGGCGAAGGGCTTCGTCACAACGGCAGAGCTCACTGCTGGGGTCAATGCCACAGCGAAGATGACCCGAGATGAGGATGATTTCTTTGCCGCTATGCAGCGACTAGAGAATCGTACGCGGGACACGAGACGTGAAGGTGAGGAGGCGATGGGGAGTTCAGCGGGCGGAGACCACAAAGGCGGGCTGCCAGGCAGCGATGCAGGCAGCGGTGGGGGTGCCAAGGTGAAGCTCTCCCTGGAAGACCTTGCCACCCTCGAGACTCTCTCGCGCACATCTTCGGCAGACTTGATCGCCGCCGCAGCTTCACAGAGCGCCAACACAGGGTACGCGCCATCTGCGTCGTTAGCAGCGGTGAATGCGTCCGTGTCAGGGCCTGTCGCCGGCCCCGCTGTCCCGCTTGTGGTGCGCAGCGCTCGGACGGAGGAAGGTGAGGCTGCCGAGGAGCATGTCTTTGCTGAGGAGCGTGTCCTCACGGCCTACGACGTTCTGAAAGGCAAGACGTCAGCGGTTGAAGCGGGTCTACACAGCGTCCTAGAAATGGGTTCGGCCGAGGAACAGACAACATGGATCACACATGCACGTGCCTACCGCCAAATGGGAATGCTGCGTCGCGCGTATCAGACGCTTGTGGAGGGGTGCGCTGTGACCGGCAAGAGGGGCAAGCGGATTTGGGAGGAGCGACTGCGATACTTGGCCAAGGACAACTACAGCGGGCGCCGTCGCTTGCTTGAGGAGGCCACGTCGATGTGCCCGTCGGAGGAGGACCTTTGGGGACAGCTGCTGGACTTTGTACCGCCTCTCGAGCGAGTGCCATGCCTTCAGCGGGCCGTGCTAGCATGTCCATCGAGCGAGCGTTTGTGGCTTCGCCTGGTTCATTACGTGCCCTCATCGCAGGATCAGCGCGTCCTCCTGCAGAAGGCATTGCAGTACACCCCTACACTGCCGCTGCTGTGGGCGCGTTTGGCGCGCCTTGAGACGTTCCAGAGAGGCCGAGAGATGTTTCAGGCAGCGGCGGCGCGGTATCCTTCTCTGGCGCTTATAATCGAGGCTGCGAAGTACGTGGAGTGGCACTTGCTTGCACATCACTGGGCGGATCGTTTCTCAGCCGAAGGCCAAGTTCCATCACCTGCGAAATGCAGTGGACCTGAGGTTTCGGGGGGCAAGGAAAGCGACTTGGACAGCACCGCGTTCACCGCGACGTTGTTCGCAGCTGTGCGAAGGGCAGACACGGAGGTGCATGATCTTGTACGCACTGCCCAGAGTAACTACCTCGACCTTGGCGAGCCGGGCTCGCGGCATGCGTGGCTTTCTCTTGCTCTCTCGTTGCTTTATGATGACAATGTGGAAGCTGCCGACTCGACTGAGATGTCAGACGACAAGGCGCCACCGGCGGTGGACTCTCATGCGTTGTCTGTCGGCTCAAGTGTGTACATTTGCACCGCTGCGCACATGTTCCTCTGTATTGTGAATCCCAATGACAAGAAGGGTGCGGTAAGTGCTGTCGCTGCTACATGGCAACATGATCTCGTTGCTCTGCTCCCTGCCGATGCATCGACGCGGCACAGTGTGCAATGTGCTTTCTGCTACGCATGGCTGCAACTCCAGCAGCAGCAGCAGCAGCTTGACCTCACGGAAAACCGCAACAGTGTCGCAGAGGCACCCACGGTGGTGGGCGCGAACACCGCCGTCGCCATTTCTAGGTCGACCGTTACGACGACGACTCGCGAGATTCTTTCTGTTCTCGCTTCTACTGTTCTGTCTGCCTCTGCTGCCATTCTCCACAATGACTTGCCGGTGGTGCTGCGCTGCAGCCCAGAGGTTCCGCTGGGGGCAGAAAAGGGTTCCTCGTTTTCGTCTCCCGTGTGTCGGCCTGGGGAGGAAAGCGAGTCTCTCGGAGCTCACGGCGTGGGGCAGGGTGTTGTCGAGGAGGAGGAGGAGGAGGAGGAGGAGGAGCTTGCCAGACTCCCTTTGCCACCTAGAGCTGCGCCGTTGGCCACGGCGGCTGCGACAACGACAGAATCAGGCGTCGCGTCGGAGCCTCTTCTTCCGCCTCCCTTGGTGGTGATTATGGTTTCGCTGCTTGGCGTCAGCACCCAGCTCAGGAGCGCAGGCGTTTTGTGCGCCCCACAAGGTTCAGTGGAGCCGCTCACTGTAACGTCCAGCACCCCCGCTGGGGCGAATGCCAGGCCTGACATCCGCTTCTTCATCGAGCTTCTTCTTGTAGAGGTGCCGCTGACTGTGGCTGACGCTCTCTACCGTCGTGGTTGCTTTGCTTCGGCCCTCGCTGTATTAGATCGTCACCTTTACATTCTGCTCTCAACTGCGACGGAGCAGACGGCAGGGGCCCTTCGACTGTACGTGGAACGCGCCAAACTGTTGGTTGCTGTTGGCGATGGCGCTGCAGCAGATGCCTGCTTGATGAGTGCAATAGAAACAATCAAGGATGCTGCTACCACCGTTCAGAGTCAGCACTGTGAGGAGGAAGTGTGGATCAAACTCGCTGTATTGCGTCGCAGTCGAGGGCAATCGATCGATGCGCTGGTGGCGGACGGCCTACAACGATGCCCGCGCTCCTGGCGACTATGGCTTATTCGACTTGAAGAGAAGCGGCGTGTGGTTCAGCAGCGACAGGATGTGCTAGCGCCGATATCGACTGTAGTGTCCGTTCTTGAGCTGCTCCGCAAAGATGAGTCCTTTGCCAACGATGTTCGCGAGCTTCGCATACTTGCCAAGGCAGCGCTCAGTCCTGATCACTGCTGGACGGTGGCGGCGGTGTGGGTCTTCGTAGCTGTCCGCGTGGAGGCAGAGCTACTTCAGAACGTAGCTGCAGCGCGGGCGCTGCTGACGGATGCTCTTTCGGCGTGTGCGCCGGATCTGCAACGTACACGATCGCACCTTCTGGCCCGGGGTGTCTCACCCCAGGAGCTCGAGAGGCAAGCCAGTGCCGTCGCTCGTCTCGGTGTAACGCAGGCCATGCTGGAGGCACAGTACGGCACCCCAGGGCAGGCGCTGGAGGTGGTTCACGAGGTTCTCCAAAAGCTACCAAAGACGCGGGAAGGGACTTTTTCCATGGCGCAGGACGATGCTCTCGGCGAGTTGCTGGGGCTCTACATTTCCCTGGAGCCATCTTCTTCCCGCGGCCGGGCTGCAGCGCAGGTAATGCGTCAATGGAAATCACGTGAGCCGCTCGCTTTGTGTGCAGTGGCGCAGCTCTATTTTGCCGCCGGACAGTATGCCAAGGCGTTCGATCAAGTAAAGAAGGCGGTGCAGTTGAGCAAGGGCCGATGCGGTGATGCTGTGGGGCTGCTGTGGCGCATGGCAGAGGAGCCAGTTATGCAGACTCTTGTGCGTGAGGCGCTCGAAGGAAGGCATAAAGATGCCAACGACGGAGACGCCAAGGCTGAGAAGCACCTCAGCGCGACTGCTGAGCGCGTCTCCTCTGCTGGGCTCACTGCAGAAGTCATTCAGGAATTTGTTTTTTCCGTCATGAACTCGAGTGGCGCAAGCGGAGTACTGGCAGAGAAAGATTGGCAAGCAGCAGTGTCGACCACTACTGGGAGCATGCCTTTGCTCGTGGTTCCGAATAGCGGCCCGCTGTGGGTCACTGTCGCCAAAGCGAATGACCCTAGCAATGTGACGCTCCTCGGCTATCGTCGTTCTGTCGTAGAAATGCTTCGCGAGGTTGCCGATCGCATCGTTCTCAAGGGCCCAGGGCCAGAAAGCACTACCCCACGCCCCTAAGCCTTGGCTCACATAAGCGCCTAGGTGCACACATCCAGCCTACGTGTATCTGCGATGAAGGAAATTTTCTGAGGAGGGGGAAAAGTACAAGATGCAGAGCAGATCTATGCGGTGAACGTGCACCTCTGCGTGTGCGCGCAGCGACGCGTACCCATATATACATACACGCACACCAATCTGTATAAGTCAATGAGTAGTCAGTGACTCGATACTCGCACAGCGGCTGTGGGCATCAGCGATGGCTAGGGGGCGGGGTACAGAGTAGTGGGTCAGAGCTGCCACTCACGCAGATCCCCCCCCCCCCCCCCGCGCCACTGAACGAGTTCAAGTGACCATCCCTATCGGGTGTGACTTTCTCGGTTTCATTCAACTACACGTCTGTGGTAGGAGGTCAGGGGAGGGGGTGGGGGTCGTGTGCGGGTGCTTCAAATTTAGCCCCATTTCCCCCGATTTCCCGCCCTCTCGTCCTCTGAATTGATTGCTCCTTGTCCGCCTTTTGCTTCCATCTCCGTGATTTCAGTCTCTCGCTCGTTCTCATCCGTCCCTCATCTGTATTTATACATACATATATGTATGTATAGTGTTTTGTCTCTGCGTGTGTAGGTACGCTTCACCTCAGCTAGTCTGGTTTTTCCTCTGTGACCCCAGAAGTGAGGTTGTTGCACCTGCTGCATCTACTCCTCGATTTAGTATTTCTTCACCTCTTTTACAATTCCTTCTCTTTAGCGCCTGCATTTACCGAGCTCAAAGCACTGTGATCGACAACAAACGCGTCATTGCACAACTTCTCTCGCTTACTCACAACTACAAAAAAGAAAAAATCATGACATCCAGCGCTAATTCTTCGTGCTCCAGCCTCGACTCATGCGATGAATGGGCGACCCCGCCGAAGCCGCTTCAGGGAATGGGGCCGAGCTCTACTACCACAACAGCTACTGTTGTTACTACTGCTGATAATGATGCAATGACTGAGGCTACAGGCGGTATTCGTAGTACAGTAGTCATGATGGACGCTGTCGAGCGTGACCTGGCTGGCTCCTGTGTTCCTGTGTTGTTTGAACTCCCCAACGGCGAGACGCATCCGGCAAAGTTTTTTATGGGCCAGAGTGTAGAGCACATGAAGGCACTGCTGGAGAAGGAGAAGACATTGCCGTACGAGAAGACGACGCTTTACCTCGGAGACCGCATGTTGTTTGACCCCCTCTCCTTGAGTGACCTCCCCTTTGACCCCAAAATCGAAAACCACGTCAGGGTTCAACTGGCCATCTGAACGCGTCCGACCCTCACCCTCGGGTGCTTTCCTCTCCGTCCTCCTTGGGAGTATGCATTGTATCGAGGGGATTCTGTCTCCCTGATCCCCCCCCTACCCCTACCCCTACCCCTACCCCTACCCCTACCCCTACCCCTACCCCTTCGTCGTTGCTGCGACACCATCCCCACGTGGGGGAAGCATCTGTGTCGCGCCTCGACCGCCTCGTAGGCCAGCTTCTATTGTTGTCTCGAGGTCAATGCGCATCGACAGGATGGGAAGTTCTCCGCTCTGCACAGGTACGCGGGTGCGCTTTCTTTGCGGTATCCGCTTCTTTTTGTTTTCCTGTTGTTCCGTTTTAGGTAAGGTATTCTGTGAAGTTGTGGACGCAATGTATGTTGTCTTCGTTCTGGCAACGTGTAGGGGCTGAGGTGCCTAGAGGGGAAACGGGGAAGAGGAGGGGGCAGAGTGGGGCGTGAGGCCATACCACGTTTTTTTTTTTTGCGCCCTTGTATTTTTAGTCGGCGTGTCAAATTATTACTCGTGTGATTTTTTTTCTTGTTCGCAATGAACAGGTGACGCTTACTTATAGATAGCAACTTGCTGCACTGCAACATCGCGGACGTTGCCACAGAGACACTTCTCAGTCGCGTGAAGGCCTCAGATCACACATACGGGTGGGGGGGATCTCACGTTGGAGGGGGTCTTTTGCTGCAGTAACTTCTCCCCTTCCCCCAAACAGCGAAAAAAAAAACATTAGGTTCTCGAGGTGGCGAGATTGAAGCTGCAAGACGCTCTGGTTGCAGAGTCGATGTGCAAAGGACTGCGCTCACTTCAGCGACCGAGAGGTGAGGACGCGTGTGTTTGAGAGTGCCGCGCGCAACCCACCCACTCCTGAATCGCCCTGGTAAGAAAGTAGTGCCATCTGATCAATCAGTTTCACAACGTCAGTACGAATACACACACACACATACACATACACAAACAATAGCAAAAAAAAGTGCGGTGATCCTTGTGTGTTTGGCTTCTGTGTGGCTTTGCTTCTCTCGACTCTCTCTCTCTCTCGGCGGGCACGCTTCAGTAGTGCAAAGGGGAGGGTTAACTTGTCATGCACTGGGAGTCTGCGGGCTCATGTAGACACCAAATTATGTATCGCGCTCAGCCCATTTACTTCAATGGGACTTTTTTTTTTGATGGGGAGCAGCTAGGCTGCCGAGACAAAGCTGACCGACTCTCCTACATATCCATACATACATATATATATATATATATATATATATATATATATGTTTGTGTATGAGGCAGTCTCAGAGGAGTCGACGCCGACTGCACGTACCACATATTGTGTCTCCTTTGTGAGACGCCGAGCGGACTTTCTCCGAGCCCACTGCAAGGGATGCTGTATGTGATTGGTGGAGGTCGTGTCGCACACATCCATCGGCGGAAGTGTTTTTTTTTTTCTTGCCACATGGTAGGAGACTTCCGCTCCTCTGCTCTCTACTTTTCCCTCCAGATACCGCCTCACACTTTTGGGTTCTCAAGGTAGTGGGCGGTTGGTTGGTGGTAGTGGCATGGCGTTCCGATGGTGTGCTGCCCCTTCCATTGGCTGAGTTTTGTGGTGTACTTTTTCTTCTTCACCATGCCTAGCAACGTGCTTATTCCTGGATTCTTTCAGGTGGTCAGGTCCACTCTTTTCCACAGCGCGCGGGCTCAAGGGGAAGTGATGTGCCCTTCATTTCACAGAGTCGCAGATGGTCCTTTTTTTTTTAATGACCTGATAAGGGTCCTTAGCTTTGTACTATCTCACTCACTCGAGCATCGCCCTGATTAGAGGTCTGGGCTGGGAAGACTGGAAACAAAGGCGTGGTAAATATAGAGGAAATACCGCCCCCGAGAGCTTTGCCCTTCAATTTTTTTTTTCTTTTGAGGGGGGGTACTTTCTCCTCGATTTCATTCGGTATTCGCAGTAGGCTACCCCTTGTTACCCTCATGACAGACGCCAGTGTTTTTATCCTCCAGCGGAACCCTTTATACGGCCCCGGATGAATCAATACCTTCTGTTCACCACATGTTTCTCTGCGTGGTGTTGTGCACCGCGCGTGTCGGAGGGGAGTGAGGAGGGAAAGGAAGCTGACAACTTAGTTTTTCTGAGATTTGTCGGTATCCGACAGACGACAAAGATATAATTTAGTGAGATAGAGTGTAGTCGTACCTTAAGCAGGATGGGATAGCGATGGATGCATGCGCTCGCTTTCTCGACTCAGCGATAGTGGAGCGGTGTTTCTGAGAAGTGAGAAAATAAGAAGAGAGTGGTGGAGGGGGAAAGAAGAAATCCAGCTGATGTTTCACGTGGGTTTCCCTTTCTTACCCTTCTCTTCCCCTTCTCTGGGCTTAGTCCTCTGCTTTATTCCCCCCCCCCCTGCACCGTATGCCCCATCCCAATCTCCATCCCGACTGGGAAACAGTCTTTTTTTTTTCGTTTGCATTGACGCTACACTATTTTATTGTTTCCCTTTCTCAAGTTTTGACTGTTCAAGCTACTCCTCACTATCGTCGTAACAGTGTGGACAGCGCAGATTGAAGAGCATGCTGATTTGCAGGTGCACTGGGCGTATCACTGAGAGATGGGATGATATATAGATCGAAAAAGGAGCAGTGCCGCGTGGCGACGGATGCGTGCGCTCAGACCTTGTTTTCCTCCTTTTTTTTTCCCTACTTTTTTTCTACGCGCGATGTAATCCCCTCTCTCTTTCTCGTCTCCCCTCTTTTTTTTTTTTGTTGTGTGTGTGTGTGTGTGTGTGTGTGTGTGTGTGTGTGTGAGGGCGGCGCCTCTATTCGCGCGTCTCTGTACACTTTCCTGAGGTCTAGTGGTGGGTCGGGGCTCCCGTAGATTTTTTCACTGGCGTGTACTGAGCACAACGACCATTGTTCAAGCTCGCAACTTCTGTGTGAGTGTGCCTGCGCTACTGTCCAATTTTCTGCTTCCTCCTTCACTAAGCCTCTTCCCGTTTCCCTTGTCATCTCTCTCCTTATTCTCCACCTATGTATTCTGTGCACACACACACATGTACACGCACACACACACACACACAATAGTGAACATAACACGAGAGCACGAGCAACAGCCACAGAGCAGACATATCGGACCGATTCACTTCGGATGCGGTGATACTAAAGCTAAACGTTGTACTATACCTACAGGCGTGAAAAGGAGCAACAACAGCAAAAAGAGCCTCGATCCATAGCTTCGGCGGACGAGCGCACGTACAGGAATGTGGCGCCTCAAGGCTGGCGGGCTAGTGACCGGATTCTTCTTCACTTGCGCCTGCTACTACAAAGTATTTGTGCTTCAAATGATTGACGTACGCACGGCACAAGAGAAGCAATACAGGGCTATCGAGGAGCGCTTATTGACAGCAGCTCGCGATGCTACGAGTGCCGCACGGTTAGAGCTGAGCGCAACCACCGCCTCGCTATCCTCACAGTAAAAAAAAAGTTTTTTTTTGTTGGAGTGCAATCTCGAAGAGGATCACTGCTGTCACACTGCCACGGAGACAGGCTCGCCCACATGCTTTTGCTGCACCACAGGGAATCAAAATTTCTCCTCTTTACGAAGGTCTTGGGATTCTTCTTCTCTTATAGACAGACGAGGAGAATTTCCATCAGCCATACACTGCCGTGATGAGGGCCCAGTCGGTGGAAGCTGCTTGGGTATCGTCACCATGTGTGTGTGTGTGTGCGTGTAGGCGTACTGCAAAGATATCATCATGCCAGGAACATAGAGGGGCAGGGGGGAAGGAGGGGGAAGAAGAAGAATACCACTTCTTTTTTTTTTTTCTCGTGTGTGGCTTGTGCTCTTGCTTCGATACCCAATATTTGCACCTACAAAATTAGGGGGACACACCTGTCGTAGTCTCCTTCCTTCTTCCTCTTCGTCTGTGGATCCAGTGCGGCGTAGTAGTTTATTATCTTTTTTTTTTCGATGTGACCTCGCTCGTTTTTTGTCTTCGCGTCTCCAACTGACTGGCCGTTGCAGATGAATGTTTCTGCTACAAAGACATAGCACCGCGAATAAAAAAAAAAAGAATCTTTATGAAGGGAGCACATGTTGATGTGCGGTTGACGATGAGTTCCTGTGCAGCTGGTCTCGTCTACCATTCTGACACTTCATACCAGAGAAAGCATTGCGAGCAGTTGCATCAGCGGCCACAGAGGCACTTTGGCCGCGGCCGCTGCCGTCTGGGCAGCTCCATAGGCAAGGCCCCCTACCAGAGGAAAGCAGACGCAACTAGCAGCCTGGTCCTCCTAGTGAGTGCACCACATCCAGCCTAAGTCATGTTGTTCTCTGCTGCAACGCGTGCCAGTAAGCCGCCAAGGCTCTACCTCGCGTGTGCGTGCTGCATTTCTATTTCTTTCTGTTCCGCTCATCTCCTTTTGCCCCTTTTCCCCCTTCTTTCGTCGGTGGCATCACCCGATGCAGACCATCTTACATCCCTACACGCGTTCTCCATACCAACGCATCAGACCGGGGGTGGGGAGGACTAGAGGTGTGGGGGCTCCAATTGGTGGTGGTGCGGGCTGCTGCTCTGTCTTTCCGCATGGGCACCTGCAACAGCGTATACATGTTTCACCCTATTTGTCTTACAGAAAGGCATTCATCGACAGTGTACAGCTGTGCGTGTGTGCGTGCGTTACTCCTCTTTCTGGGCATTGCTAAGCTTGGGAGATTACAACGAAGAGAGCGGTAGGGGCACATCCCCATACACACACGCTGCATTCTGCAGTCCCACTCAACCAAAGATATTTGGGCGTATTCCGAAGAGACAACAAGACGCTCAGTTGGCCTCAAGGGCAGGGTCCATTGAAGATTTTTTGTACGTGCTCGAGTGATCAGAGCTGGCATGCCGTGCATTTTGTTTTTTTTCGCCCATCAGCGCACACATACACCACAAATATTTGGTACCGCACCATTTCACTGCACTGAATGCGACCGCCGGGCTCTCGTCTTGGCTGTTTTTTTTTCCCCTCGACACCCCCGCTGCTTGAGAGCTCGACGCCTCGGTTAGTGGTGAAGCGTACACAGCCACAAATTTTTTTTTTTCTTGGTTCCTCTTGTATCGACTTCGCCACGAAGGCGGGTGCATTTGTCGAGTAAACGCCTTCTGCCAGCGGCAACTCCACGGGCGATTCATCTTGTCTCAGAAGCAGCACGCACCTCCCGTTCTGAAGCGCCATTCGCTCAAATACAGAGCAGAGAAAACACTGAACACCTCCTCTTACCTTCTGCTTGCACATCTTCTTTTGTAACACGGCAGATGCTCCCGAGTCCCCTGGCCCAGTCACAACGCCAGCAGCGCCATGTTGCCGCTTCCGCCAATGTACTCGCCACTCGCCTTACGCGCAACACCGTGGAGCGCGCTACGATTGGCAACACACCTCTGCATGCACTGCATCTTTGTGATGCGCGATTCGTGGCCCCGCTCTTTGCTTCCTGCGTATCGCTCACTGTCATGACAATTCACTTGAAGTACGTTGTGTCTTCGACAGCGTTAGAGGTGCTGCTCTGTGCTGCCGCCACATCGCCGACTCTCAGACAAATCTCTGTGGTTGGCGGGGTGACTTCAATGGAGGCGGCAGCCATGGTATCCGGGCTTGCTGCGTTCACGTGGAGCTCCGATGCAGACCAAAACATACTGTCTTGTGTCGATACTGCTCCTCCTCCTCGGCGTCCTCCCACGGCCCACCGGTTGCCGCCTACTCAAGTGGGCCGTCCTTTCTCTGGCGGGCGGTGCGGTGGACGAGGGTTAGCCTCTCCGCACGCGTCTGCAGCTTCCCACCAATCGCCGGCGTTGTCACCTTATGCCCGTCCGCATTCCTTTACCCGTCAGCAGCTGCCGCGATATGCAAACCTTGAGCGTTCTGCGCCTCTGCCGCCAGGAGAGATCCCCAGAACCACGCAGTGTAGCTCAAGGGCGAGTGCTGCTCGGTGGCCTGTGCACTATCCAGTCTCGCCGAGGATTGCGCTCGTTTCGTGTCCAGAATCCTTGGCATCGTCTCCCCATTGTTCGTGCCCGTCCAGGAATGCGACTCCACCCTCTGCGCACACAGTTAAAGGCGCCATTTGCCTCACTCTCGAATTGCACAGACTGGAAGAGGCTACAGCCGCGATGCTTCTCGATGGCTTACGCAGCGCGCGTCGAGTCCTCTCTGCGGAGGTGCGGCTGTGCGTTGCGACTGCGGAGGCCCGTCGCATAGGGCACCGCCTGGCCCGGGAGGCGAAAAGAGTGGCTGCACAGCATCGTCAGCAACGGTTAATGGGGTTAATGCCACCAGCAGAGAAAGCGGTAGTATCTGAGGGCTGCTTTGTGCCTGCGACATGGGAAGGCCGAGGCCGTAGCGGTCGTTTTGCACGTTCGCAACACCTGCACGGGTTGCAGACCGGTCCCCAGCGGAAACTGTGCACGCCTACTCCACCCTCGCCCGCACCTCTGCAGCGTCCTCCGTCATCGCTGCGGCCTGCGGCGTTGGTAGGGCAGGGCCCCCGGTGCAGGGGCCAGGAGGGGCGCGGGACACGGCCCTCGGCAGAAAAACCTCTTTCGTTCCGCCAGATGGCAAGACCCCAGAGAGAGCGACACTCACCCAAGTCTCTGGCAGTGGGCATCCTCCATCCCCATCGACGTTTGGGTACTCCTAGGGATATAGACCCCTCTCAGATTCTCTCACCATATTTTTCGACTGGCACAGGTGCAACTCTGAGACCGCATCACCACGTCTTGCACCAGACAGGTCCCATCACGGAGCAGGCCAGTAGGTGGGAGGCTTTTCGCCGTCGTCCTCGGCAATCCCCCTCTCCGCTACTCGCAGGGATGGACGCAGACACCCACTTTCGTTTGGCGTCATGGCGTCGGCATCTCGCGCGCACCGGCCGGCTCTACAGTCCTCCGCGATGGACACAGAGTTCACAGAAGTTTGCCAACGTTGGCACACCCCATTCACTGCCACCCTCACACGTGAAGGTTTCTTCCCCTCTTGGGGGTGCTTCCACATCAAGCACTTCATCGCCTGCTTTGCAACGACTTGAGCTTAGCGCTTCTTTGACATCGTCGTGGTCGTCTCGCTCGTCGTCACCAATGCCGCGGCCACCACTGCCGTCGTCGCGCGGTGCCGCCGTGGCCTTCGCGAACTTCGTAGCTCGGGAACGGGCGGCCGGGACTGGAAAAAGAGAAGACACCAAGGGGCCCACACCGCAGACACCCCCGGAGGTCATGTCGGCGCCCCTTCCTCGAGGGAGTATCTGCAGAGGTATCACTTCCTCTGCATCTGAGCTTCGCTCACCCCCTTGCCACGCTCGCGTTCTTTGCTCCCCTCGGTACTTTCCTCGCAGTGGTACTGACGGCGTAGATGGCGAGGCCGAGCAGAATAGCCCGCCTGCCTCGCCGCCACTGTCACCGCAGTCTTCCTCGCGCTGCTCTTGCTTTGTATGTCGCTCACATTCCACGAGCTTCCTGGTGGCGGGTACACCGTTGCCATCCCGACCTGCGCCATCAGGTAATTCGGCGAGGCAGGTTGCGTCCCCCGTGGAATCTGCGACTCGTACGCTATGCCCCAGTCTGCCAACACCACAACGATATTTCGCCTCGTCCTCACTTTCAGAACAGACCTCGCCGACATCGCCAGCGCAAGACGCAGGGCGAACTCATCAGAATGCGAGGACTTTAATGTGTGGAGACGGAGGTGTTGTCGATATCACGCCGGCCAGGTATTCGGTGACGACATCAGTGAACGACATCACCCCTCCGCAGAAACAGGAAGGCGAGGGACGAGTGAGCCGCAGTTCGTTGATCTCTTGCGACACTGCGCGCTCAGAGTCTGCCTCATCACGGCTTACCGGACGCGGTGTCAAGACTTTAACAGGCAGTGTTTACCGATCAATTAACATGGCCCCAGAGCAAGACAACTTGGTTAGTGTTCGACACAGCGGTTCGCATGCGCGGATGGCTTCCTCAGCGAGCAGATCCCAAGATCCCCACTTGCAGATTTTGCATACCCAGCTGCCGTCTTCAGTGCCTCTGGAACCTCTCCACGAACAGCATCAACCACTTTCAGAGGAGGCGGGCTATGTGGTGTACCCGAACTCGGTTGCATTCTTGCGTGCACGTGTGACGGAGATCAATCGGCATGTTGTGTGGCACCAGGTTCAGGCAAACAAGGCTGCAGAGTCTCACTCAAAGCGCCTGGTGGAGATGGGCGTTTCCTTTGCTGACCGTGTCACGGAGGAGCTGTCAGATATTCTGATGGTTCTCACCGATATGGAGCACGGGTCTCGTATTGAGGGCTTACGCTGAGACACTTCTCTTCCTTCCCCCTCATTACTTCTTCTTTGATCGCGCCACGGTGCTGTGTGAGCATATGGTTTATTTGTGGCCACATTGTTTCGGTTGTTTCTTCTTTCTCAGATGTTTCTCCGCTTCCACAACGCGTGCGGGTGTGTGTTTTCCCATTACCTTTTTCTTTCTGCTAGTCGCTACTGCCGCGCAAAGTCAAGCGCGATGCGCATTTTTCTTTTTGTTTTGCGTGTTGTTCATGATCACAGAAGAATCAAGAAAACAAAAGATGTCACACTAAAAAAGGAATCTCTCTGACCGCTCTGCAGCGAACACTGGATCGATAGTGTCGGCGGTAGCACTCCCCCTGACAGAGACGCGCGGTGGATCTTTCTTTTCTAGTTTGCTGCAACCAGCTGCGGCCTCTCCTCCTCCTTCATTGTTACACATGGGCCGTTTTGGATGTGGCTTAGTGCGGCAAATCCTTTTTTTTTCTCCTTCGTATTCGAACTGCTGCTGCTGGGGGGGGGGAAGGATCTACTCTCCAACAATGCGACATGCGCTGCTCTTACTGCATCTGTCCTCCTTGATTGATTTGTGTCTGTACACGCTCCGATACATGTTTTTGTTTCAACTGCACAACGATGGCACATACACACACATACACACACACACACACACACACACATATATATATATATATATATATATATATATATACAGGCGCAGACGCAGACGAGTGCGTGATTGGGCACGAGGGAATTCTTTTGTCTTGAACGTGACCAGTGAGAAATGAAGAACTGTAGGGGGCTAAAACCAGTCGCGGCGATTAGCGACGTTCGTGCAGCGGTATCGCGTTTCTGTGAGGAGCAGCTTTCTCGGCGCCTGGACACAAAGCCAGTCGCAGATGTGCATGAAAAAGTTGCTGCCTGCGCTCACGCAGTGGACCCGGCGATGACTCCGTATATTTTTGGTTCCGTTGCCGTTCTTGGTGTCCATGAGCAAGGCTCCGATGTCGACTTTGCGTGCTTGAGCCCAACAGATGTGAAGGACGGAAGAGGTGCTGACGCTGTATCGGAGGTAGCCAAGGGAATGCAATCAGACTTTCTTTATCGTTTGAGTGAGGTCGTGAAGCGGGAGCACTACTTGTGGGACATTGAGCTTGTTCGCCGCACGCGCGTACCCGTTCTGCGTGTGAAAGGCGGTCTTGGTGTGGATGCGGCAAGTTTTGACGTCACGGCTAACCGCCGCAACGGTGTTCGCAACAGTGCGCTACTGCGCACCTACTTCAATCAGTGTCCCGAGGCACGCTGGTTGAGCATGATAGTGAAGCGGTGGAGTAAGCGTGCAGGGCTCAATGCCTCCGTCGAGGGGGGATGCATCACCTCTTACGGCTGGAACATTATGGTGGTGTATTATCTGCTGCGACGTAAGCTGGTGACACTTGTACCCCTTGAGTCGTGTGATGTAGCCACCATAGCTCCGATGCCGCCATACATGCCACTGGAAACCCCCAAGCAGGATGCGCGGGTGCTGGCGGACATGCTGATGGACTTCGTCGGTTACTATCTAGATGAATTCTCACCAGAGACCGAGGTGATGAGTCTCACTCGGGCGGCGGGGGAGACGACAAAGGAGACGCTCTCGTGGACAAAGCAGGTGGAGGACATGGCACGAATTCGCGGAGAAAAGATACACTACCGTTGGTGCATCGAGGATCCCTTCGAGTATGACTTGAATGTGGGACGCAACGTGACTCCGTTTAAGCTTATGCTTCTGAGGAAACATCTCGAGCGTGCACGCGAGACAGCACTGCTACTGCTTACCGCGCCACCTGCATCTGCGATGGCCAAGTGTTCAAATTAAACAACGATTGATGGGGTCTGTGTGGACGTGGGGGTGTTATTTTGTTTTCTCAAAATGTTTTTTTTTTGTGCGTGTGTTTCTCTATCTGCGCTTGATGGGCATGCGATATTGCAAGTGGCTTTTGAATGCCCATGCCTGACTTTCTCCTTTATTCTGTCTAGACTCTCCTTCGCTTGCTATCCTACCTTTTCACACAGACACGTAGCCCCATCACGAAGTTCGGGGAGTTGTTACGGCTTCTAGTACCGCACCAGCATCAGCTGGCATTCACAGAGATATATAAATAGAAACGATACACATGCACTGAGACTGAGTCGCTTCTCATCTGGTCCTACTTTGAAGGCAGCAGTGTATCTTCCTCTTGCATGCACCGAAACTCCCCGAACAATGGCGTTCATCGCACACATGTTTGTTTGCAGATTACCTCCCCTCCCCAACTGTGTGGGGGCAGAAAGACTCTGCTCGCCCAGAGTCAAGTCCATCCACAGGGCATGGTTCCAGCGGTGGCTGACCTTGTATCTGCTCTCCTGCTCGTGACGTGTCTCCTCCATCGCTATGTTTTTTGATGTTGTCTCGAACACAGCGCACTTCTTCCTCGTGGCTTATATGTTTGACGCATGATCGTTGGGCACATGCCAACGAGTGGGAAAACAGCGAATGCTGTATGCGTGTGTGTGCCTGTGTGCGCGGGAGTGGGTGGTATAGGTGGATATATATATATATATATATATATATATATATGTTCGTTGATGTGTTCATGTGCTCCCCCCAAAATGACAACTTTTTTCCTCGCTCTCCCCCTTTTTAATCCTCTTGTTACCATTGCACCTGCTCTGCTCACTGGACTGTGTGGTGTTTGTGGATTTTCCCTTGCCCACCTCCCTTTTTTTTTTTTCTGCGTCGTTTATTTGCAGGTACGAGATAGCGAACAGTCGAGGCCG
>CM007316.1:936019-965912 GCA_000333855.2 Endotrypanum monterogeii | reverse complement strand
ACGTACGTACGTAAACGGGAACTAACGTACGTAAGTTCGTCGTGTTAGTCGTCGGTGTGTCGTCGTGTGTCGGGTCGGTAGGTGGTGTAGTAGTAGAGTATATATATATATATATATATATATATATATATGTTCGGTGATGTGTTCATGTGCTCCCCCCAAAATGACAACTTTTTTCCTCGCTCTCCCCCTTTTTAATCCTCTTGTTACCATTGCACCTGCTCTGCTCACTGGACTGTGTGGTGTTTGTGGATTTTCCCTTGCCCACCTCCCTTTTTTTTTTTCTGCGTCGTTTATTTGCAGGTACGAGATAGCGAACAGTCGAGGCCGATCATCAATAAGGAATGGTTCGCATCGGATCGCTCCTGCACCGCGCGCGGCTGTGTGACCTCGCGGCTCCCAAGCACGTTAGTAGTAGCTCACTTCAGTTGGGGAAGCCGGTGTTCTCTTTTATGCGTCGCTTTGTTGGTGTAAAGACTTGCTCCTCTGGGTGGGCGGGTGCAAGCAGTAGCTGCTCCTGTCCAGCGACGCAAGTGGCGTCGTGCCGCTGGCGCTCCGGGGGAGAGGGCCCTGGGTACGTGACGGACGACTCTTCTGGACTACAATCCGAGCTTTCTCACGCCTTGGCGGGTGAGGGCAACTTGTCGATGGACACGGTGCTCTCCCAGCCCCTGGTCAACGCAGACTTGCAGACGCCGAGTGCGCGCATCCGCTTGGAAAAGATTGAGCAACCGCCGGGCAGGTTTGATCTTTTGACCAATTCACTTGTGTATCGCTGGCAGACGACGGCTGAGCACGCTCGAAAAGTCACCGGTCCGATGCGGGAGTGGGCGTCAGAGCTCAAATATCGTACTGGTGTTCACTTAGAGGTTGAACCTACTCATCCCGCACGGCTTGGTCTGCCGGAGGAGGAAGGTGGTTACGCGACGGCTGATGAGGTAGAGCTAACCGTGTATCTCTTCGGCAGCGAGCGTGGCATCTTTAATTGTCGGCAGCTAATGGAAACAGCGCTCGACCAGGATCCTGCTTACGTTAGATTGGCTGTGTTCCGGCAGATCCCAGGGAAAGTTGGCAGCTCTGAGAAGGTGCCGTCGACTTGCCCAGGCGAAAGTGTCGAGTGGCTTCTGTTACGTCGCATCAATCGAGATCTGCGGCCACCAGACATCCCCCCTATTTCTCTCAAGACACCTGGAAAGTGGACGCTGCTATACGAGCATTACAAGGAGGCAGCGATTCGAACGCTCTGGGAGGAGACCGGCATCACTGTCGAGGCCGGAAATGTGTACCCCACCGCGGTACTGTCCCAGGACAACCCGGTGTTTTATTGGCGTGTGCCGGTGCACTATTTTTTGGTCGAAGTCCCCTACGACGTGCAGGTGCCCGGTCCGCAGGTGGGTCTGAATACCTACATGCATCACTGGGACACGACACTTTTGCGCCAGTCCCCAGACCCGATCGATCGCGCCTGGTCTCAGCTGGCAGACCCAGAGACCGGCTGCGCATGGATGAAGAGGGCGATGATTGATGAACTCCAGCGTCCGCTACGGGGGGACAAATATATGGAAACGCGCTACACTCCGCCCCCGTATTCAAATCTAAACCAAGTGCTCGGGTTCGCGGTACCACCAGAGACGTCAGGGGAGGCCAACGCGACTGACTCGACACCGTCTCCTCTCAGCACCCCTGAGGGAGAGCACACGCAACACGAGACGAAGACAGATGCTGCTGCTTCTCCCTTAACGGATGAGGGCGTGCCGTCACCGAGTGAGCACTCCAAATCGTAGTGATGCTCACGCCTGCTACGGTAGGCGATCGGAAGGATGTTTAGCCTCTCATCAGCGGTTTCAAAAGTCTGTGCGTGAAAGGGAGGAAGGGGTGAAGAGAAGGGTGAGGGTTCCCTTTTTCTTTCCAGTCCTCTTACATGTCGGCGCAGCTATTTGATTTTGGGATCACCTGTGCTTGTGTGAGGCTAGTGATGCCCACATTTTTTTGTTTTTTTTTTGTGTGTGTGCCTGTGCCTGTGTGGGTGCGTGTATGTGGCCTCCCTCGAACTCTGGGTGTGAAAAACACTCACGTTCCTGTGAGTGTGTGCATTGTGGGAGAGGAGAGATTGGTGTGTCAAATTCACAGAATTCCAAGTGAGGGAGGGGTGATGGTGTCGGAGGCAACGTGACACAATGAAAATCGAGGGAAAAGGGGGTGGGCGCGGGGTGAGTGACGCATTTGTTACTAGTCGAGCGCATCTAGGTATGTGGTAAGTGAGCGAGGTGCGGGGCAAGGACGACCCGGGGGGCGGGGGGGGGTGGAGGCACAGATCACTCGTTTCTTCTTACGTACTGGTTTTACGTTCGGTTCACCTGTTCATGCGCCATTGAAGCTTTTCTCTTTATGTATTGGTGGTGGTGGTATTCCTTTAGCAGGTTTCTGACTGGATGGGCCTCGGTGGATGCTTGAGGCGCCGCCGTTGCCTTTGCACACTGCTACGAAAAAAAGGGGCCTCTCACCCTTCTGATGATCCCTCTTCACCGTTGTGTTTACAGCCTCCCATAAGGTGAATTCTAATGCAATTCTCTAGCCTATACCTCTTCCTCCTGCTGCCGCTCTCTCTCTGTCTCTGTGCGTGTGTGGAGAATCTTTTCCTGTTGTGTCTTCTCATCGGCATAATTCTCCCTGCACGACATCAAGCATTACTAGAATCAAGTTTTGGGTGCACCGTTTGTGTCCCGAGTCACGCGCACGAGCTCAACCAAACGTGTTTGTTATTCATCGCCGTGTTCGTCACACTAGCCAAGGGATAATACTCGTGGCGCGTTATTCGGCTCATTCGCTTCTTGACCACTCTTCCGCCATGCCCCCACCGGTGCCTACCGGCTACAGCCGCAAGAAGACCGTATCGAGTGCTCACACGACGGAGGGCTTCAAGAGAAAGCAACGAGGTAGACTGCGCACGTTTGATGAGTACTACAGCGAAATCTACGGTGAGCGTTGGCCTACTCTGCGCGCATCCATGGTAGAGGCGCCCCGCAAGGTGGCACTCTGGAACCGCTTCTCTCAGGTCCCTTTCGAGGAGGCGACACACGGTCTTACACGAGTTGACCCCAATTCCGTTATCCAGGCCTTTCAGCCGTCCCTTGAGACCTACTCAGGCGAGGCCGCAGTTACGGCAGATCATGGCAGCAACAAAGCAACGCAGCAGGAGAAGGGGACCTCTACAAAGGCTGCTGGTGCACTTCACCAGAAGATCATCATCGACAAGCCCCCTATGGATGCCTTTGGTATCAAGGCCTACTACTTGCTCGACTATGCCTCAACGCACATCGTTGAGCAGCTGCAGGTGGGCGGGTTCGATACTGTCCTCGACATGTGCGCAGCACCAGGTGGAAAATCGATTGCGATTGCGCAGTTTCTCTCACCTGACGGCTCACTCACGTGCAATGAGAGTCGTGCCGACCGCTGCACGCGGCTCCGTCGTAATTTGCAGGAGCACGTGCCGGTTAACTACGTCCCATGGAGAACCACGCAGCGCGATGCGCAGACGTGGCACGACCCGGGGGCCTTCTCGCGTGTCCTCGTCGATGCCCCGTGCTCCTCGGAGCGGCACCTCCTCCAACAGTCAGGCGGATCCCCCCCGTCGCTGCGTGAGTGGTCCGAGGGGACGACAACCCAGCTTGCAATTCTTCAACGAACGCTGCTTCAGCGCGCGATAGAAACGTGTCGTGTTGGTGGCCGCATAGTCTACAGCACCTGCTCAATTTCTCCCTTGGAAAACGACGGTGTCGTGGCAGAGGTTCTGCGTCGCACTCGGTGTGGTGTCAAGGTTATTAAGGCAGAGTCTGCCGCCGCCGCTGCTGCTTCAGCTGATTCAACGAGGACGATAAGCGAGGTGGGCGAAACACACGCTTCTACTACAGCGGCGTGTTTCCGGCATACGCCATCTGTGCTCGGTGAGGCGACAGCGTACGGTCGCTTGCTTCTGCCCGACTCCTGCCATGGATGGGGCCCTATGTTTTTCTGCGTGCTAGAAAAAACAGCGGCGCACAGGAGCATGACCTCCTCGTCTTCCTCCTCCTCTTCGGACGAGGACGAACATGCAGATCCTGTGGAGGACTAGAATGACTGTGGTTCGACCTTATAGCGAGGAGGATGGGGGAGGGGGCATACGAAAGAAGGATGTGCGTGTATGTGTGCACTGCGACTCCCACACACGCGCGGGCGTGTGGCGTGTTAAACTTCTTTACACTAAAATGCTCACCCAAGTGAGGACCGCAGGTGACGGGAATGACAAAGTTGTGGAGTTCTCATCTCGGCATTTTTTTTTCCCTCTCACTCTTCCTTTAAACGGTTAACACGTGCAGTGACACTTCACGGCAGGAGTTTGCGTGTGAGCGCGTGCACACACATACACACATAACTATACATATATATATATATATATATATATATGTATATAAAGAAATACTAATGATGATGACGGATGGGAACCCCTGCGTTGAGGAAGAGGAAGTGGGAGGGAGGTGCGTCTATTCCCCTACATCTTTAAGCCAGTATGTCTGCTCCACCTGTTGGCCACTACTGCGTTGAAGGCTTCTATGCTGACCTTTCTGCACGGTTCATTGTTGTGAGAGCTGTGTTGACCCAAGAGAGGGCATTGTGGTGTACCTTGCAAGTGGTTTTAGGAGTAGCGATCTTCTCTCCCTGATGCTTGTCAAACTGGTCGTCTTTACGCTGAACTGATTAGTTCTCCCTTTTTTCTCCTTTACAAAAGCATGCTCTCTTGACGCTGTCTACTGCTCTTGTTCTGGCTCTGCATTTCTGCGTGCTCTCAATAGACGCGGAAAGTTCGATGAGCAGCGCACACCATGCGAGCGCCGCTCTGTTATCTGTCGTCACTATCGCTTCTTTGCAAGCGTTTCTCTGTGATCGCCAGTAGATTTCCTGAGGTTATTTCACGCAAGCAACTAACTCCGCGATGCGTATTGGCTGCCTCCTCGAGCCTTGTCGTCGTCACCGCCGAGCCCCTGGGTCTGTTATATGAAAAGACGTCCGTGTGGAAGAGTGCCTCCACTGTCAGGTCCTTCTCGTCGGCTCTCACCTTCTGGCGCGTCTGCCGAGCGCCGGAGGCCCGACCGGCGATATCCGGTGCCGCACCACCTTGCAGATATTTCTTCAGCAGTTTTGCCAGCAACTGTGAGGATGACGAGCGTTCCACAGCTCAGTCACGACGCTCCCGAAAGCCACATGCCAAGAGTGCCTCCGATTCTACGGACTCGTATGTATTTCCCGTCGGACGTGCTCTGCGTTACGTGGAGCTCGGCAGACGCTATCATAGTCGGACAGAGGGTCAGGCCGATCTGCGCGAGTGGCTGGCAGAGGGGTCTTTCCCCTTCTCTGCGAATGCAATGGGGCCCTACTTGGGCAGCCGGGATGGCCATATGAAGGACAGCGCTACTCTGGAAAGGGACGTGTACGAGCCGCAGCTGGTTGCAGAGGTATCGGCTTTTACGAGGTACCACGTGCACCATCTTCTGATCGAGTATAAAGCACTACGTCTCCGAATCGTAGAGGCTCAAGCTCCATGTGGGAGATCGCAACAAACACCCAATCCCGCTCCATTCAGTGACGAAAAGCATCGCGAACTCCGCAACACGGGTGGGCTCTCACGCTCGTCCTGTACATCTTGCTCATCATCAACGACCCTGTCGTTGCGTTCACTACCAGCCCACCTTGCTGCGGCGTTGACGCAGTCTCTGTTTAGTATCTCTGTGTTGCTTCATCTCAGCAGTCTCTTCGCGGTTGCGGAGACCCATGTGGAGCGGATGCTAGATGTCTGCTTCTCGGCTTCTATTTTCCTGGCCCAGGCTGCCGCTGCAGCCGCGGCTCCACGGTGTGAGGTAAGAGGGGGTCCCTCTTCTTCACTGATTTCTTGTAAGGCATCGCCTCAGAAGGGTACCCCTGCCCCCATGGCGGATGCCCTGTCGAAGTCCAAGCACTTGCGCTCGCTACACTGGGCCGTTGTGCACTTCGCGGCGGGTGTGCAACACTGGGGTCTGTTGGACCACAAAAGCTCGCTTCAAAATATCGAGAGGACACAGCGGCCATACGAGCGTCTCCTCCAGACACACGCTGCCCTTCTATGCGAGCAGACGCGTCGATGCGTCGATCATGCATTATTTCATGAGCTGGTGCTGCTCAAGGCGGGCCGCCGTGCTGCCGCAGCTCGAGACGCCTGGTTCATGGGTTCCGAAGCGGCGGCGTATTCCCTGTTCTTTGGCACACAGCCCTCGTCTTCTCCGAGAACGACCGCGGTGGATGTGCGCTCTCTCGCGCACTGCGTGCCTCCTCGCTTACAGCAGCGCCGCTTGCAGCTCCTACCTTTGCTGTGGCTTTCTTTGCTCTGCTCTCATTTGCATAAACTGCAGGCAGCAGCTGGGCAGGCGCCGCTAATGTGCACCGCGCCATGCGGCTTGCGCTCTCGAGTAGACGAGGCAGATGTAACCTGGGCCTCCGCTCGTCACGCATTTGTTTCCCTCCTACCTCTTTTTTCGAGAGATGCACGCCTGGATGTGACCGCGTGGGCGATACTGCATCTTGTTTTCTTTCCCCCAGGAGGATATTTGCCGAATATACTAAGGGCTCAGGATAATTCGAGGCAAACACGTGTCTCTTCCGTTGCATCGGCGACAGTGACAGCAAGCTTGACGGAACTGTGCGCAGTCTTGACCCGCATCGAGCACGACGGGGCGATGGAGGAGCTCGCTGTTCTTCTTCCCGGACCCACTGGCGCGTGCCTGAAGTCATCGGCATACTTACGCCTCGCCTCATTTCTGAGGCGTTGGCTGGATGATCGAGCGGCACAATCATCCTCGCCTCCGGTATTGTGTAGTTCTAACTCCGGGCTGGGCAGGGGCCACGGCGGATGTCCCCAACTCGGTGATGCAGCACCACACACATTACAGGCCCCAATACACTCCGCGGGTCAACTTTATCGTGCTTTATTAAACATTCCACTTTCTATTCTCTACCTCCCTCCAACCGCGAGGGCTTTCTGTGCGGGTCTTCCCGTTCACACTGCGTTCACGGAGTGTTTCACAACAGAGTTTTCGCAGCAGGTGCAGCAGAAGCCCTTCGTGACGATCGAGGGTGTGTGTCTGCTCAACCAGATGCTGTTGCGTGTGCTTCTGCAATGGCGCAGCGATCGACGTTTTCATAGGCTATCCCAAAGCAGTAGCGACCACGTTGTGCGGACGTTATCTCGGTCAGAGCCGAGGCGCTCACTAGGTGACGCTTCGCTAGATACGTCAGAAGACTTCTCTTTCCTGCACGAAAAACACTCCCAAGGTGCCGATACTGGACTTGGTGATAAGGCGACTGATACCGGACCAGGTGGTGTTACTTCTTCCGCGGAGAACAGGCTACTGTGGGAGCGGGAGGTCGTTTGTATCCTCAAAGCCATCCAACACTTGGGCTCACTGCTGCAAGCAGGCGACGTCGATGCTGGGTTCTCCGACCAAAGCAGCTTCCACAGCGTCGCGCTCGTCCGTGCACTGGTTGCACCAACTGCCCAGGCAGCTCTTCGTGCGTTGGCAGAGCAGCTCGGCGGCTCTCTTCTACCATGGCGACTGTTGCTGCTTCACTGCGAGCGTGTGACTCTCACCTCGACCGAGCTGCAGCTCCTCAACACACTGGACGCTACCCTGTGTCATCTTTTGCTTCCATCCCCTCCTAACGGTCCTCTTGCGAGGGATACAACGGAATCCACGACCATCACAAGAGGAGTGGGTTCGCTGCCGATCATCTATCGAGTATCGATGAACGCTCTGCTGTGTACATCATGAGTTTTTCGTGTTGTGTGAGTTCCGTTTGTGCGTTAGGCTTTTTTTTTTTTTCCCTATCTGTCGTTGTCTCGGCGTCTCCACTCGGTGGAGGCTGGAGAAGCACAGTAGCATAGGCTCTCAGGATCCACTACCCGTTCACGGGGGAACACAAATGTACCTCTATTCTTTTATCGGTCCCAAACCCTCTCTGGGGGTGAAGGAGTCAAGCGCGTGTGATATGAAGGGAGCGGAGGAGGCAGGAGCTCAGGTCGATGTATTGCTTCTGATGTCTATCCTCAAGTTCTCGATGACGTTGCCCTGGTGACGGTCTGCTACAGTATACACGTTTGCACCATGGATGCGCTATATACATATATCACAGAAAAGACTCGGTGTGACTTGAGCACACCTCATCCCCAGCTCCCAGCGCCTGCTTCTGACGAGTCTGTGTGAAACACTCGAGGTGGGGTGAGGTGAGGAATGGGGGGCGCGGCGCACCCTATAGTACTTGACTGTAAGGGGAAAGTTGCTGTGAAATGCCCTGCGCGGTTACTGTGTGTCTGTGTGGTCACTGTGTGATATGGGAGTGGAAAATCCCCCCACCTAAAAATAAAAAAAAACTGAATTGCTTTGGGAACGCTGCTTCTCGGCTGCACCACTGCTGCCCGGAACTGCACAGATGTGTATGTGGCTCGGCTGGCAGAATGGCGGGGTTGAAGGTTGAGCAGAGGGGCACACGTACCCATTATGCTATTGACCTGTACATACAAGGAGGCGATGCAAACGAAAAGCTAAAAATGAAAAAAAAAGGCGCCTTTCTGCGCCAGAGAGCAGATCTGAAAGTGATCCTATGGTATATTCCTGTGCGTAGGGGACGTATTTGTGCGTCCCCTCCAAATTTTTCCTCCTCTATGTTGTTTCGAAATATTTTTGTACTTGGTTGCTCTTCTGGATCTTTCTCGTGATGGCACAATTTGTGTGTGTTTTTTATTCCTCTTGTCACCCCCTACACACACACACACACACACACACACACACACAATCTCCCTGGAGCACAGAAGGGCCGGGAGGAGACCACGAGTTGCTATTCATCTCATGAGCATCGGTCAGTATAGACGTACTGTTGCGGCTCTTAACCGACGAGGACATAAATTCTTTTTTTTTTTCAAGCAGTAATTCTTTTTTTATACATACCCTCACACACATAGAACTGGGGGTGCGGGGAGAAGGGTGAGTCATGCGATTGACCAGGAGAAACACATAGACAACAATAGGTGCTTGTAGTGACTGCTTGGTGACGAAGATCGAATCGTGGGTGTTCGGGGTGTCACCTGGTCGTTGTCATTCACATCTGATCACGCCAGCATCATCTTTTCGCTTTCCTTTCCAGATGCCTACCTGGGAGGCACACGAGCGGATGGTTAGCAGCTCGCCCAAGATCGGGATGCAGCATCACTCATCTTATTCACCCCATCGCACGCCCCGTGCCAATCCGGAGGATGCTTTCAACGGCTGCTACGCCTTCTCGCCGTCAGCCGAAGCGCCCTCCTCTCGCGTTTCAGTGATGAGCCGTGATAACGGGTTTGATTATTATTACGCACCCAACGGCAACATAACACCGGGACTTTCTTCTCCATACTCGATAGACCGCGCAACAGGTCATCGCGCGACACCGGAAGCCTCATCCATGGAGAATACACGACCCCGATGTCCGCGTCAAGGCACGCAACACCGGTTAGTCACCACATGTGCTGACGAGAGCAGCAATGTGGTGCATAGTGATGAAATGCACGACTTCGTAGATGGTGTGGTTGCCTCTTCAGCCGCTAGTCCAGTCACTGCGAACGACGTGATCACCTCTCCCAGTAGGCTGGGTAGTAACGACCCTTACTATTTGCAAGCGAGTTCTCGTTCGTTGGTTCAGGAGTCCAACGCCAGGGCAGGCCACCCTTACTTGACGAGAAGCGGTGCTCACAAGTACCCCAGCGAGGGCACAGGCGCGTTCACCTCCACCGACAGCACCAGTGTCAAAGATGCGCTTCCTGCTGCCACCGCGAAGCAGCAGTCCTTTGCATCCCTGTCGGCGTCTCCCGAGGACGCACGTCAACCACCCTCGTCGTCGACTTCCTCCACGGTAGTGCGTAGACAGGCACGCAACTCCGATGTAGTGGCGTTGCGCTCACAGCTCAATGCTCTCCTGTTGCAACAAGCCTTCACCACTTTGGGAGCCGCTTCGCACTGTGACGCCACTGTGTCAGGGGAAGAAAGCGCCGGTGGCCCGCGTTACTCGCCCTCTCTGCACGGCTCTCGCTCCCGTCTTCGAACGCGGTACAACGATGCTTCGCTGAATCATGCCGGGTTACGTGCCGCATCCTTTCAGGGACACACCTCTCATTCACATGGACAACTGTCAGCTGAAATGTCGTCGCCGCCAGCCAGACCCACGGTGTCATCCTTCGTTACACCCCCCTTCGAGGCAGACGTCAGCCCCTCACTTGGCAGGATGAGCGAGCCGCCGCTGTACAGCGTCGCGGAACACCAGCAGCTGCCTCAACCACCACTCATGTGCGCCTCCGAAGCCTCCCTCAATTCAACCAACAACCGCCGCAGCGACAGCAGCCGTCTCAGCCAAAATGTGCGCCAGGCACGGGCTCAGCAGGCCTTCGACACTCAGGCGGGCGAACTTGAGCAGCAGCTGGAGGAGCAGCTGGGGAACGTTTTTGCTCTCATGCGACAGATCATGGTTCTCGACGCGCGTCTAGCTGCAGGACCTTCCGTCAACGGAAGCATCTGGGTGATGGGCAGCGTCACCGATACGCTGGACTATCGTGAGGTGCTAGTAGGAAGGCTGGAGGAGAGTGAGGAGGCGGTCGTATCCACTTCCCTCCGCTTTGTAGCGTTGGCGAATCGACACGCGCTGGAGTGGATCAATCAAGGACATTACTCTGCCGCCCTGCAACTCCTACAGCGTACAGACGGGCTGCTGTCCAAGGATGCTGGCCGCCTGTTCCGCTATTTACCAGATCCCGTGGAGGTGGATGTCCCCAAAGCCACCAGTGCGACCGGAGAGCGTACTGCTCCCTTCGATCGCTACAACATATCCCCGGCTCAGCAGGCGTCTGCAGCGTCTGCGTGGAGCAAACAGCGCACGGGAAAGGGGTCAACATCACTCACAGCCAGTGGTGGCAGTGCGAGCATTTGCCATAACAGCATCCAAAGTGACACTGGCGTACGTAGTATGTATGTTCCCTATTTTTCCCCGGAGCAGGAACCCAGACGGCTCAGGGCGACGGCAGCGGTCGAGCACAACTTCGGGGTGTACCATTTTAAGTTGGGGGAGTACACACTCGCGAGTTCCCGTTTTGCTCGCACGGCGGCGATTGAGGAGGAGCTCAAGGCACCGGGAATCGGCATCACATACTTTAATATGGCGCAGACGCAACACCGCCTCCGGCAGTGCGCTGAGGCACTCCAGTACGCTGAGATGGCGGAGGAAGCGGTGGAGCGACAAGTTTTTCTGGCGAGGGATGAAGCTACACAGATGCGACGTCGGATTGCACAGGGTTGTGCATGTGTAGTAGACGATTTCTCAGGTGGTGCGCACGCTGCTGGTAGTGGCGAGAAAGGCGAAGGCGGCGGCAACGCTGCGGTCGCCAGCATCTCGCCAGTCAGCCGCTCAGACAGCAGCAATAGCGCTAAGCTGAAGGCAGCGGAGGAGAAGGCTCTCGTGCCACTGTGGCTTCGGTGGCGTGAAAGTGTGTGCTTCATGTCATATGTAAAACAGACGCACGCAGATTGGCTGGGTGAGATGGGTCATTGTAAGGAGGCCCACCAACAGTACCGGCAGGCACATGACTGGCTTCTCACCATTTGTCGCCTTGCACCCGAGGAGGTGGAGCGTGCACAGCTATTGAAGCAGTGCATGGCGAACATGAAAAAACACTCGAGGAGAGAGATTGTCGAGGCAGAGCTGTATCACCACCCTTTACGACGGTCTTGCTTTTCCTCCAATGGGGCTCTGTCACTGTCCTCGCACCCTTCCAAAGGTGGCAAAGCCCGTGTGCCGAGTGCACACCACGCGCGTACGCACCAGCGTCGCCATCAGTCTGCAGAACTGCTTTCAGCAGCTGTACCCATTGCCAGGGGCCTCTCCTCTCCACTACAAAGCACGGTCGTGACGTCGGTGCTACCGCACGCAGTGGAGGTGGCTGATGGCCGCCCTAGCGGCCCACCTATCATGCATGCACCACCATTTCTTCAGCCCCCGGCCTCTAGTTCCCTTTCGCGGTCGTTAACAACGGCACATACTCGTCGCCGTCAGAGCAGTGCCAGCGCCGCGCTGTACTCCCTCTACGGACCGCGCCGAACATCAGCACCGGCGACTTCGCATCCACCCACCACCACTGCTGCCGAACAGGATGTCGAACATGTGGTGCAGAAGCAACCGGTCCAGAGGGAGCCGCTGCGCCGCCAGCAGAAGCACGGCAACGACAGACCATCGTCTGGTCTTTCCACACGTGTGCCGATCCTGCCGCCGGACCGGTGCCCCAGACGCCGCACCACGACTGAGAACCATGGAGCAGCTGCCTCACTCTCATCGAAACGCCGCATCACCAACTCTGTGTCACATGATAACCCTGAGTGGTCACCAACGCACGCGACCACGCATCTGCCGCTGCGGGCGTCATCTGTGGCCACCAGCGCTAACCGACGTGCCTCCTCGCAAAGGTGTCATGAACTTCTTCAAGAGTCAGCCATGTCGAGTAGCACTCCAGCAGATTCCTCCGTTGAGCGGAATCTCGTCTTCGAGGTCGATGCGCCGTCGCCGGAGCCGATACTCGATCGCTTTGAAAAGCCCCATATCGCCGACGCGCCGGGTACGAATAATGTGGAGAAGTTCTCTGCCGACGCTTCGACACACCGGAGCGGGTTTGATTCGAACCTAGGGGCAGACAGTGCAGATGCTAGCGTATCGAACTGCGCTGGACTCGTCTCGTGCACCCCGCGAATATCTTCCAGCCGCAGAAATTACACTTCTCGAGCTCCCGGTGACTTGACCTGGTGCGTTACAGTCCTACAGGCCTTCTTGCGTCCTCGCTGCGCCTACCTCACGCCTTCAGACACCGAAATGAAGGGAAACCTCGGCGAGACACCGACTGGAGACGGGGAGGCATTGCAGTCACTTCAAATGCTCTCCCCAAGCGGTGCGGGGACTGTGAAGTCTGACTCGCCGAGTTATGCCGCTGATATAGAAACAGCAGCGGTGGCGCTTAGTGGGGAGTACGCATCGAGTAGCGTCTTTCACTGCTCACTGTCACCCAAATCGGCGTCTGTTGCTCTTGCGCTCAAGTTCGAGCTCGACTCTGTGCGGCTATTCGGCACAGGTGCCTCCAATGATCTTGTGCCTGCTAGTGTAGGCGGCGTCTGTGGACACAGAGATGCTGCTCAGTCCTTTTTGCCAGCAACTACATTGTCATCGCCGGTTGTTGCGCTGGTAGCGAGTGCAGAGGATCCTCACTCCTTTGCGGGGTCGGCGTTGGCCACCGAGGCGAGAGCGGAGGCGGATAGTCACCTTGACAAGGACCGTGACAGTGTGATTTCCGCATCAGCAGTGCACGAGACCTTTATTCGTCCTGCGAGGCAAGACGCTTCGGTGAAGGAGCACGAAGGGTTTCACAGCCCAGGTCGCACACAGGAAGAAGACATAGCGGCAACTGTCCTGATGAAGCGGGATGTATCACCAATTCTCTACATTAGTGAGGATGATGAGACAGCGAGTAGGAGCGCGGCACCCGAGAAGCCTCTGGGCTCCAAGAGCTCTCCTCCTGGTCGCTATGAGAGTGGCGACGCTCCCGGCGGCTGCGTCGAGGTGGATGGGTCAGCAGCAGCAAGCGAGCACGGGGCGACATGCGCAGAAAACACAACAGACGCTGCTTCAACCAAATCTCATCAAGTCTCGCATGAAGAAAAGAAGTCTGGAGTAGTTGAGTCACCTAAATCAAATATTGTGAATGACATCGTCCTCGAAGTAGAACCTCTCGATACGGCCGTGTGCCATCGCACACCGGTGTCAGTAGATGTGGTGGTAGCGGGGGAACAGGATAGCTGTTCGGGTGGCTTTCCTGAAAGTCCATCGACAGTGAGCACTCAGAACGCACGCGAGAAAGTAGAAGAAGAGGCTCCTCGTGCAGTTCCAGAGCTACAGGCAGGTAGTCCGCAAACTGGCGAGATGGCTGCCGTGGAGTCACTTGCGAACGGGGGGGCTCACAACAACACACAGGAAGCTGCCAAAAGTGACACACACGTCCAGACAGTCGCGACACCTCCACGATCACTGGCCTCTGAACTTCACAGGGAAGGTCCAGAGGACACTCACCTCTCTGCGGCGAGACTGCCTGACTCGCCTCAGCGGTATCACTGTGAAATGCAAAAAGTTGCAAACACCGATGTGTCGACGGAGGACGTCACGGAGGCGGTTACGTCTGCTGAGGAAGGGAGTTGCAACCCACCAAATTCGTCCTGCCAGCCACCTGCATCGTTGATCCCGAGTGGCTGGCAAAAGGAACAACCGCCTTCACCGCGTGTGCCAGAGGAGAAGAGGGATGAGGATCAGCTGCACAGCTCAGCTGGCGCGGGGCTTGCCGAAAAGAGAGAGGCGGGGGTGTGCACATATTCCGGTGTTGCACCCATCGGGCCTCCTGACGGACCCCGAAAGAATGATGTGTCCGAGAAGACAAAGGCAGGGGAGGCCGGCTGTCTTGACCTCTTACCCCAGCCACTTGTGTCCTCTGCGGGTGCTGAGGATCATTGGCCCTCGATTGCAGAAGATGCTGCTTTGCGCGACCAGATATCCACGTGCGCGCCACTATATCCCACTCGCTTTAGACCCACTCCAGACACTCCCGAGGAACAGAACAATAACAACATTGGTGGCATGATGGCCAAGGCGAATGGTGCCACCAGTCGAGTGACTGAAATACTGAAGGAGAAGATGTGCGACGGGGGTGAGGAGGGGGGTAACGCCCTACCCGCCAGTAGTAAGGTTGTTTCCTTCAACGAGGAGACAACATTATCAGAGAGGGAAGAGGACACCACGGGTGTTATGGCGGCTGCCGTGATCCCACAACGAGCGGAGGCTCAAGACGAGAGTATCGCACGCGTGGAAATGGACTCGCCTCATCCGCACTGCCGGGATGCGGTGCGGTCTTCACCTTCCCCGAATCGGGGGAGCAACGAATCTAGTGGTGAGTATACTCGACCGACGGCGACTCTAATGACTGACCCACACGAGGCTGATTCAGGCGCACCGTGGGCCAGGGACCGCAAGAGCGCCGATGTGAGCAGAATTAAGAGAGTTGGGCATGTAAATGGGGCGACGGAGAGTCAAGGATCTGGAGGGGAGATCCAATCTACTATGCAGCCTCTGGCAACATCGCCGTCTCGTTGCGGTCGAACTTTCGTTTTTGTCCCACACAAGCTGTCGACATCCCGGTCGGCAGGGTTGGCAAAGGTCAACCGCCCAGTGCATAATGACGTCGCCTCCAAGGATATGCAACTCCTCACAGCGGCAGTGCCGCAACTTGCCTCAGTGCTCGATATGGAGGGGGCAGAGGATGGGGCAGCCAAGTCACTGCTTCGCTTGACCTGTGGCAGTCGTACTTCCGGATCTCTCGATGCACCCCTCTCTTTCAAAGAAGATTATTACTACCCAGCAGCCTTGCAACCGTACACGACGACCGACGATGAGACGCTGGGCCGCCACACCGCATCTACCGGCTCAACCGCGACCCCGCTAACGCAGATTCGCGACAGCTTCTGGAGGAGTACCTATGACCGGAATGATATCCATCTACTGGAGGGCGGGCCATCAGTGAAAAGTGGGCTGCAGCGCGTTCTGAAGTTGGAGGCGGTGGATCTGGTCAAGGTGGCATCGGTGGGGATGACAGGAACCCCACCAGCGGCGGTGGTGGTTACCCAGCAGCCTCTAGATCCCACTAGCATGCGAATGAAGGAGAGCCCCGATGGGGCTCTGGTGAGGGTTACTGAGACCCCTTCGGACGTGGAGGAGGTGAAAGTGTTGCAACGGGCACAGAAGGAACTCTTGTCCATATATGGGATCGATATAACGGAGGATCTAGACGCCCCATCTCAGCGCACAACGAACCTATCAAAGCCCCGGAATCTTCCACACACGTTTTCGGCCCCGTGTTCCTCGCCGATTGCCGGTGCAGTGTCATCGGCGTCCAACACTGTATCCCCAGCCGATATGCCAGAGGGATCGGCGATGATGCGGGAACATGAGATGCAGCTCGCTTCGTCTGATCCTCCAATCGAGTCAGCTACAGCGTTTGCAGAGGTTTCGGAGACCACCACGGCTGTTCAATCCCAGCGGATCTTCACTCCGAAAGGCAACACAGATGATGCGATCTTGAGGGGCATCAAAGATGACGCTGGTGGAGCGAGGCTCGATGACGAGGGAGGTGCTCTCGTGACCCTGGAGGGAGGGAAGGGATTCGCGGGAAACACTATCCGTCAGGCCAGGGAGGTGAAGAATGCGGAGCACGTACACAGAAACGTGCAACTCAACAACGAAGGTGCCCACGACACGGCCGTGGCCCTTTCTCATCCCTCAGCAGGTTCCCCTGCCCTCGTCTCGTCATTGGCGACCCCGCACGGGGCGCTGTCAAAGCAAGAGCTGTACGGGCTCCATCTGCAAACGCTTGCTGCATCGCGATGGGTAATGCAGCCTGGACTGAAAAAAACCGTCTGGGGCAACCTGGAGGTAGAGGAGGCGCAGCGACGATACATCCGCAACCATATCATGCAAGAGGAGGCCGCGACAGTGATACAAAAGGCTTGGCGTGCCCGTGTGGCGGCACAGCAGCGGCGTAAGCGACTCGTGCTATGGTGATGTGCTTTCAAGTAGAGGAGGGCAACAGAGTTCAATGTTGATGAGGTGTCGATGTGTGCAAAGTAAAGAACCTTCTTTCTCCGATATCACGCAGACACCAGAGAGATGGTGGCTGTGATCACGACATGGTTTCTCTGCGTGCACGTTCTTTTCGCATACAGGTTTTTTTTTCCCATTTCCCGCTGTTTTTAAGCGGTTCAGCAGTTTCCCTAGGCGTGTGCCGTCATTTTTTTCTGCGAGAAGTGTTGCTCAGCTGCAATCCTCCCCTCCCCCCCTCCCACAAACACACCTACGGCACCCATATGTAAACAGACATGGCAGGCTCTGCACGACGACGACTTCGTGCACCGGCTCCTTTTTATTCCCTGCGTTTTTTCTTGACTGTTTCTTCCTTTTTCCCCGCGAGCTTCGGTATTTTTTGTTTGTTTGTTTGTTCGAAGGGTTTAGGATGCAAAGAGGTGTGTGTGTAGATGTGTGAATGCGTTCACGTGCATGTGCTCGTGTTGGGTCTGTTTTTTTTTTCTATTATTTTCCACCTCCCCCGCCTAAGATGATGAGTCTTTTTTTTTTTTTCGCTTGCAGGGAACTTTGAGAACAAATTATTACCTGCTGTGAACTCCTCTGGCCACTCTTTGATCTCATCTCTACCGGTCCGCTTCGACAGCTCTTCACCTGCGATCTCACATACTTTTCCTTTTCTGTTCGCGAGTGCTTGTGCTCCCCTTCTCTTCCCCTCCCTCTCCTCACATATACATCGCATTTTTCTTCCTCCTGGTACGCGCACTCTCATTATTTTTTTTTTTTCTTCGCTGATATCTTCGGACAGTGGTGGGTGTTGGTTTAACTTTTTCTCCAGCCCCACAGCTCTCTAGACAAGGTTCATCTGTGATCCCTCTGGTGAACGGATCGCATGCCTGTATCTCAGTAAGTGCGTTTATGTGTTTGTGTATTTATGTCTGACATATCTCCGTCGAAAGCATCATCAAAACGATAAGGAATGGGGGCGCAACACGGGGATATTGTCACAGCTACCCCCCCCCCCACACACACACACACTTTCCTTTCATTCTCCTCCGTATGTGTATTTCGAGATTTCTTCGTCGAATTGCTCTATTGACCCATTCTCGCTCCTCCCACAACAACCCTCACGCCCTTCCTCATTTATCTGCGGGTTTCCGACTCCTCTTTCCTTCGAAACTCGTGAGGAACAGCAATGATGATGCTCTGTCACCCCCACTCCTTTCTTTTTCTATTTATTCCCTTGCACAACTTCTACCTCATATACTCACACTCATTTTTTTTTTTTTCGTGCTTGCTGCCAACGTCGTCGTGTTTGGGTGGGAATATCCACGAGGGGGAAAAGGAATACAAGAAGGCCTTCATCAAACCCAAGCGTTTTGATCCTCTACGAACATATATGGACAGTATCCACTTACAGTCGCGCGCTTGCATCGGCAAAGAAAAAGGCGGGAGTACATACTGATGAGCATATAGCGCACCAGCAGCTCGTGGCGATCTCCTCCTTTTTTTTTTCCTGACTGGCCCCTTTGTTGCCTTACTGCCCCCCCCCCCTCCTCCCCACACCTCTGCCTTGTGAATAACCCGTTGTCCGCTTGTGCGTGAACGTGTTTGTATATGGGGATTTTGAATGTGATTGAGTGCACTCCAACTGTGATGTTATCTGTGGATTATGGATTTGAGACCTCCGTGAAGCGAAGCGGACAT
The DNA here is from genome assembly GCA_000333855.2 of Endotrypanum monterogeii. NCBI lineage: Eukaryota > Euglenozoa > Kinetoplastea > Trypanosomatida > Trypanosomatidae > Endotrypanum > Endotrypanum monterogeii. The sequence continues at coordinate 947,462 of CM007316.1, read as the reverse complement.
GCCGCTTGCTGGTGCGCTTCACTGGGGGGTATCGTGCAGTTCGGCGGTTGGCCTCCAAGCGAGCAGCTGGGCAATGTGGTGCGGCGTGAGGGATCCAGTTGTCCGCTTTATCTGCTGCCGGCCACCACAATCGCGCGCCACGTGCGCCGTGCAGACCAGCGTTGCAAGGTCAGTATCTTCAGTGCTGCTTTGGGATCGCGCCGGCAGCGTCGACTGCGAAAGTTGTGTGAGATTGCCAAAGGGGGTGTACCATGTGAAGAGGGCGGAACATCGTGCGGCGGTCGGCGCAGGGACTCGCGGAAACTACACACCCATTTTAAAAGAGGGGACGAGGGCCATGATGCAGGTGGACAAGGGTCGTCTGCGTCCTCGTCGGCACGCAGCTCTGTTTCACTAACAACGGAGGATACTAGCGAGAGCAGCTTCGAATATGTTGAGGGTTACGTGAGCGAACAAATGGAAAACGAGAGTGACCAGAGCAGAGGTAGTACGGAGGATACACCCCTTTTCTCGTCTTCCTTGCAAAGGAGCACGACCCGGGACGACAACGCTGTGCCACAGCCCTCACCACTTCACTTACCTGCTGGTGCTTCACATGGGGTTGTTGCGCATGGGCTAGGCGATGCTGTCGTGTCAACCATAACTGTGGATCTACTGCGCCAGATGAACGGAGAGGGTAGTATTCGAGGGGAGTGTAACGCTTCAGGACTACTGTCAGCTGCAGAGTCGGAGGTTCACGCCAGCGGGAGTGCTTGTATGCACGCTGGTCATGCCCAATCAGCTCTCCTCAGCCTCGCCAAGGGCCACAGTGATGTCCATTCTATTGACAAGGAGGCGCCTTCGGTGCAATACGACACGCGTGAGGTGCGCGGAAAGCACACGGTGCGCCCGCTTCAGTGGATAAGAATTCTGCCGCGGGTCGCACCGCGCTCCCGACACGGACATCACCTCATCGCTTGTGGGGAGCGGCTCTACGTGATCGGTGGGAGCTACTGGGCACATGGCGATGCCCTGGCATCGACTGACATGCTCTACGACGTGCGTAAAAGAACGTGGCAACAGATTTCTTCCCTTTTCCCGCCGCGCTTCTGCGCTTCGCTTGCAGCGAGTAACACAACGTTCACAGCACCGTGCACCGTACAAGCATCAGCGTCGCTTGGGCACGTCGTGGACTCGGAGAACCTAGTGTTGTACTACTTTGGCGGCTCGAATTTTTCCCACCAACTGACCAACACGCTTCATCGTCTCTGGCTGCCGCAGGAAGTGCTGGAAGAACTGCCCCAATACGGGGCAGTGCCCCGGGAGCAGTTCAAGGGGATTTTGGTGTGTGACGTGCAGCGGGAGTGCACCCCTGAGGAGCGCAAGCGTGGCGACAGGGCGACAGGGCGACTTTTCCACGTGGACGGCTTTCAGTATGGGTGCCCGATGGTGCCGTATCTTCGCGTGTACAATTTATCGACAGGGGTGTGGGTCCGCGTGTGTCCTTCGCCAGATCTGGTGCGCGGTCAGGTCTCCCTGCTTCAGTACGACCCTGTGGGTGTGGTGAGCGGCACGTCCCGTGATGGGGAAAATTCTGCGATAAATTCATCGGCGCCTCAATCGAATAGCTCATCCGCCGAGGTGTCCGCCACTCGCCTTCGAAGGTTCGAGGTAGTCGGTGGCATGCCTGCTCGTCGCGGGAAGCAGCGCCGCTCTCGGATGTGCTACTCGTTCGACGCAGCGCAGGAGCGCTTCGACTACTCGCACGCGCTGCCGGTGCCCGGACTGACGGCGCATTGTGTGGTATTGCTACCGACTGCTGATGCACCGACCGCTGTACGGGCTCTTGACTCACCCGTGGCACACGGGAAAGACTCCGTAATGCTTGCAGACGGTACTACATCCTCGTGCGCGTACCAGGCGGCTCTCACGGTGCTGCGCGAAGAGTGCGGTGCTTGGTCACTGAGCTGTGGCGGTAATGAGGACTGGAAGGACGCCGATCAGAATAGCCTCGGATATCCAGTGGGGTGGCTTTACCTGCTTTCGCCACGCCAGATACCACTGTCCGAGGTATCCCGGGTGCAGATGGGGCGGCTACGTATTGCACCGAGGGCACTGTGGAAAGAAAGCGATGGGCTTCTTGACGAGCTATTCTAAAGTCTGTGTGTGTGTGCTCGATGCACTGGAGACTTCAAAACACACACACAGAGACAGATGCAGAGGTCTATCTACTCAACGAATTCGTTGACACTTTTTTTTTTTTTCACTCCTTGCTCTTGCTCTTGCTCTTGCTTTCCAAGACCATGTTTGCGCACCGCATTTCTTCCCCCCCCCCTCAAAAAGCTATTGCTGATTTTTCTGCCACAATATGTGGTTTACTTGTTATGGACTTGGAGTGCTTTTTGGGAGGGCGTCTCATAGGTGTCTTTCTGTGTTCGCATGCTCCTCTTTGCTCGGCTCGAATAGGTTAGTTCTCTCTCTTGGGATGCGCACTTCTGGTGTGCATCTCTGTGTAGTGGATTGCTTCCTCGCCTCTCTTCCTCTCCTATTGCCTCAGCTTCTCGTCTATCTCGTAACATGCACATGTGTGTTGGCGCGCTAATAGGAGTAAGAAAAAGGACTGGGAAAGGGCAAGCGGGGGGGGGAGGGAGGGAGGGAAGGACTGCAGCGATTCTCTCGACTCCACCTTCTCTACATATTTTCACCTTCTCTCATTGTGAGTTACATTTCCCTGAACTGACTCGTCATGATAATACTGGAAAACAATTTCTCTGTCTTTTTTCTCGTTTTTTTTTTCTGCTCATCTGCTCATCATCATACCTGAAATGGTCGTGACCTTGGCGCATTTCCTTCGTCTGCGCTGCCACACACGCGTCACTCGGCGCACCCACCGCATAGGCACATTTTTGGGACTGTTTTTTTTTTTTTTTTAGCGTTTCCCCCCCTCTCTCAATACAGATCCGCTTTGCTCAGCGCTGGAGGCGAAGAGAGGAAGCGAGAAGAATAGGGAACATCCTTTGAACACGCACGGATCTTCATCGCCCACCCAAGGAGGAGAGTGGCATCTTTTCTGGTTATCCCAATGCAACGAGTGCCCTTCACCGTGAGTTTCGATGCGCTGGATACTCTCGTTCAGATAACGTGTGGAATGGGCTATCAGTACCTCACTTCCTACGCTTCTTTCCTCAAGCGAAACGGTATCGATCTCCACTCAAGCTGCCCCAAAGCCACCTCAAGCGTAATACAGGATATCGCGCTGAAAGCGATCCACGATCAGATCCTAGTGGATCGTGCGGCGTGGACTCGCTCAGCCGACCCGAAAGAAATGCTGATTGGTGGTGACACAGATGAAGAGATGCGTTGCTTTTGGACTCGTGTCTTGAAGCAGACCTACAATAGTCCAGCCCTATACGAGGGTTCTCACGCAAACGTCGTGCATCGTGTGAAAGAGCTGTGGTCTAACCACGAAGAAACGCAACGCTTTATCGACTACATGTTGTTTGATCAGTTCGCCTCGACCAAAGCCCACAGCTGGTGCCCAGAGGGCCTTCACACGTTGCAGTGCCTTCGCGAGTGGAATAAAAAGCAGGCTACTCACAACGGGAACACCATGTCGCCGCACTTGACAGCAGTTACACCGGCGTCTGCTTCGAGGAACTACTCTCTCGTTCTGGCCACACCACCCTTTGTGGTCACTAATATGGATTCCCGAATACGGAGCGTGTTCGAACAGCTCGGGGCATTAGATGTGGGTGCAAGCGACGAGCCTCCCCTACTGTCGTCGATAATTACAGCTCGGGATGTGGGCTACGCAAAACCATCGCCTGCGGGTATTTTGGCAGGAGTGAGAGAGGCCGCCGCTTCCTACCGTGCCGCTTGTCAACGCACTGGTAGAGAATGCGAGCCAGGCGTAGACATCCGTCTGCATGTGCACGTTGGGGACGCTGATGCCGACTGTGTAGCATGTGAACGTGCAGGGTGCCACTACGTGCGGTGCGACCCTCTCAGGGGTGTGACATGGGATTTATTGCATGCGAAGCTGCAGGAGCTCCAGGAAGTCTGTAGGATTAGCGACCCCCACGTTAAACGCCAGTGAAGTTGAAGCACTGCAGGTTTCTTTCCCGGGCCTCTGTCAAACATGGGTTGCTAGTTCCCCTCCCCCCCCCTTTCTCGCTCTCTACCTCTCCCCCTTGTGTGCGAAACGTTATTGCTTCGCTGTTTTTGCATGCTTTTTTTTTTCGTAACGTATATATATATATTTTTTTTTTCTCGTCACGATATCGTATCGCTACACACATTCTTTCTCTTTTATCTGCTAAGCGCAGCAATCGCTTTTTTTTTTCCTCTGCATTACCGTCCCGGGGATCAAGAGAGAGAACGTTCTGGGACGCCCCCACCCACTCGACAGCGTACGCGGTAAAGGCACAGAGGACAAGAGGAAGGAAATCTTTCAGATGGGATAAGCTGGTGAGGGATGTGCTGCACGAAGATGTATACAGGGGACTGCTATGTATCGAAGCCCCCCTCACCCCGTGGAAGGAGAAAAAGAGAGCGATTCCACCACTCACATATGTGTTTTCCATGCGGTCGTCAGGTGAGACTGAGGCATTTAAGAAAAATATCAGCCCGTTGAAACATATATTCTTATCAAGGATTCTCCTTGAGAATGTATGCAGAGGACAGAAAGTGGCCACAGCCCCTCTCTTCTATGCTTTCCTATTTACCTTCCCCCCCTCCCCTCCGGAGGCTTTCGGTTTTCCCCCACCACTCACCATCGGTGCTGTACATTTCACGATGTCGGTTGTGGTGAGTGCACACAATGTTCAATGTCTTTGCTAGTTTTCTTATCCTTGCGGAGCGGGCTCACCAATGAGATATACTTTGTCGTCTAGTGTTCTCGTCTCGTATTTGTCCACGGCTTTGAGAGCTTCACTTCACTGCTTCTTCTTGTCTCCAACTTCCCCCCCTATATCCGTAGAAACTATATATGTATATATTTATGTATATATATATATATATTCCAGGACACGTCAGCTACACTTGCCTTTGCGCCACTCGCTCTTTCTCGGTCGATAGACTGTTCACTGCTGTGGCATTTTCTTCAAGTGCTGAGCATGAGCGGGGCGCGAGCCAGTTCATCGTGCCTGCATCCTCCGTCTAACCCCTCTTCTTCTCAACGCCCTTCGATATGATTCCGCGCCACGATGGTCTTGTTCCTTCTATCCGGGAACCGACCTCCTCCAATGCTGTTGCCTCGGCTAGTGTGACATCACCAGCATCGACACAGCATGCGGCCACAGCTGTCACAGTGACGAGGTATGTTATCCACCCTTTGGCCATATCTAGCGCGAATAATGCACACACGAGCGCGGTGGTGGAAGGCCAGCGACGCCTCTTTACCTTCTTGCCCTCGGCCGACTACGCCACGCCTCCACGCGAGCTGCACGTGTGCTCGCACTACTTCGAGGACTCGATTGATGCCTCGCTTGTTCTGAGTGACGACGACAGCGGCGAAGACATGCGAGAGGAGGATGAAATTTGTATCACATCCAAACACGTCAACGGCCGCGAGGATGACACTCCTGGCAGCGACGGAGGCAATCGGAAGCGGCGCCGTGCGCATCGGCGAGAGCCATTGCGTCTCGAGTACGACGGCCTCCTAAGCCCGTTGACCACGGGGGCTGCGAAGTCTGGAAGGTTTGTCTCCACGCCAGCCTCTGGGCACAGTCATTTGACGTGTGTGTTGCTTCAGATGCCTACGTCGTGGCGTCAAAAGAAAGGCGATGGATGCGAGAGAAATGAGACAACCGCCTCTTCGTCCTCCTCGCTCACGTCACAGCCACTCATTACCGCCACGGTGCTGCGAGGGCCCATACTGCAACTGTGGGGCGAGCGGAGCACAGTCGCCGTCACTTTAAGGGATAGAGGCCTCTCTGGCAGAAGCGCATCTGGTATCTCAACCGCCTGGGGCTCTGACGCACCCCTTCGCATCAGCAAGAAGGACTGGAAGACAATGGACGCCGCTGAAGCGGATCTGCACAGGCCAACCAAGTGGTCAGATGACGATGGCGATGGCGATGGCGTGAGCGACGACGGTAAAGACAAACCATCCAAAGGCGCAGGCGACCTCCTCTCTTCACGTACGCGCAAGCAAGCGAAGGAAGAGGTGACGAGTACCTCGGTGCGTGCTTTCCTCGTAGGTGCGAGGGAGGCCCTTCGGCAACAATCAACTCAGAGTACCTCCGGTGATCTCGAGAAGCCGCAACTGGTGCCCTGCACTGACAAAGCAATACCCCCAAGTGTGCAAGTGGTAGGCCCCGCACCGCTCAAGGTGGAGCCAAGGCGAGCGGCTCGGACTTTACAGTTATTACCTGGCTCCTCGGGGACGTTGGCGCCGCCGCCGACAGTCAACTCCGCAACGCCGACGCCCACTGCCCACTGCGACGCGATGGCAAAGACTGAAGTTGTTTCGGCTTCTCCAGCTATTGCTGCTGCTGCTGCTGCTGCTGCTGCGTCTGCGAAGGACTCTATTCCGTTGGATGCACTTGCTTTCACGGTAATATCCGATATTCATTCCAGGGAGTCCCGGACGACGGCGACACTGACGGAGCTCCAAAAGCGAATCTTAAAGCAGCTTCCGGAGTTTGGCCCTATGAGCCAAAAAATAAAGTCGACCGCAACCAAGCAGGAGGCTGTGGCATGGTTTCAAACCTCACAGAGGGCACTGCGGATGTGGTTGGTGGAGCACGGCCACATGATTAATTCCGACGGGACCGTCACCTTTGGGACAGTGTAAAGAAGTGAAAAAAGAAAGGTGGAGGACGAGGGAGAGAGAAACCCCTGAAGAAAGAAGCCCCCCCCTCCCCTTTCCCCATACAAGATGCAAATGTCCATACACACACACATGCACGCACGCACAAACAGATAAAAACGGGGTGGGGGAATGCAGATGCATCCAATACGTATTTTTCTTGATTTTTTATTTGCATTGTGTTGTTTTCTCTCTCGGTCACCCCCTCCGTGATCATCTCCCTGTGGTAGTAGCTCGTTGACGTGCCCCTTTTTCTCCTAGCTCCCCCCTCCTCCTCCTCCTCCTCTTCTTCCCTCCCCTCGTGCTCGCCACCACGTGTATCCCTCGTCATTTGTGCCGTTTTCGTTTCTCTTGTGAAGTATTGGTGTAGCCCCGAGCTGAAATAAACAGATATCTGTGCAACAATATATATATTTCAAACGTAGTGTCTGTCCACGGCAACACTGATGCAGTGCGGTCCGGGAGGAGGGCGGGCGGGGGGTTAGGGCTCTGTGTAACAGACTCCAATAAGCACTGCATTCTCCAAAGAATGAAACGGAAAAACACAACGCTTTTCCAACAAGCACCGCATTGACGCGTGTGTGCCACCCGTATGTGCTTCCCAACATCAACTGCTTATCCAAGGACGTGTTACGAGAAAAGAGTATTCTAGTCTACAAGGTGCAGTTGATTCGCTGACGGTGGATGTTCTTATCCGCCTTCCAGCTCTTTGCCCTACGTGCATTGGTGTCAGTGTATGCGCATGTTGTGCGCGTAGGTTAATCAGTAAGTTCAGCGGGTGCTGGTGATGCACCTTGTCTTGCTGCTAAACACCTCTTGCCCCCCCCCTCCCTTCCTCAACAGACTCTATGGTGGAGATTCTCAAGGAGAGAACAGACACGTCCAATCCCGTAGGCGCTGCTTATTCACCCCGTCACGCACGCCTTTTTTCTACTATTAATTTCCTATTTTTTTTTTTCGCGGTGTGTGTGTGTGTGTGGTGGTTCTTGTTGAATAGGTACATCACCCTCACACCTCACACACACACACACACACATATATATATATATATTGCGCCAAAAGGCATACGGCATGCATACACAAGAGATGATGAGCAATACTATGTTGAATGGCAACGGCGTGACTACTGTACTTGACGGCACCAGTGGGTGGCCTTCTGGCGTCTCGACTGCAGTGAGTCCTCCTCTTCCAGTGGAGTCGACCAGGTACCCGTCACCTCCAGCACTGGCAGAGGCCTCAGCATCCACGGCCAATACGTTTGGGACCGAAGCAGGAGGTAGGTCGGGCGTGATGCATGTGGCTCAGGTCGACACCCGGGATGTGAATGGGAGCTACCGATCTCCCCTCATTCCATCCACGTCTGCATCAGCCTCTGCGGCGCGCTGGGCAGCATCGAGGATCCCTGTGGGAGGTAGTTCTGCTCTGACACCATCACTGTCGATGGCAGAGTGGCGCGGTGGTGGCACGGGTGATACCACGGATGAGGTGAAGACGCCGCTCTCGCGTGCTGCAGCGACACCCACCACGAACACCCGCGATCACCCACACCACAGTTCTCTTGACATCGATCCAACCGCAGTGCCCGTTCTCAAGTACACCATTCCTATCCTCGTGACTCGGAGCGGAAAAGTGGTGGAGGAGCGGTTGGATCCCTTTGAACTCGGTCGTCTCTACGGCCAGAAAATGGCCGCCCTCAGGAAGCTGCAGAGCCGCTATGACTTCCTCGCTGTGCCGCCCTGGGTCCGGCTGCACCCAGAGCTTGGCGCTTACCTCTCTGAGATTTTAGGAACCTTCGCGTGGGTGCTCACGATGGCGCTGGTGAGTGTGCGTAACGGCAGCATCTTCAGTGTCTCCAACGACACCAACATGACACCGCTTGGAATTGGTTTCATGCTGACGAGCATGATTTTCACCTTTGGCTACATATCAAACGCTCACCTGAACCCTGCTGTGTCCATTGCCGTTTTTCTCGTACGCCAGATGAGCCTGGCCCAATGCTGTGCCTACATTCTTTGCCAGCTCGCCGCCAGTCTTGCTGCAGGTATCGTGGCAATGGTCATACAGGGCAGCGCAAGCGTATATGTGCCGTCGGTGTCGACCAGTTATGTCTCCTCGGGTATTTTCTCAGAGCTCATCTTCACCTTTGCTATCTGCGTGGTCGTTCTCAACGTTACCTACTCCCGCCAATCTGGCAGTTTCTTTTACGGATTTGCCGCAGGCATGACGATGGCCGCTGGCTCAGCAAGTGTGGGCCATATCTCTGGTGGCGCCTTCAACCCTGCTGCCGCAACGGGTCTGCAAGTGTCTGTGTGTCTTGCCGGCAACTGCGAGGATCTCAAGACCGTTTGGATCTACTGGCTGGCCCCTGTCGCTGGTGCCGTCCTGGCAGCGGTGCTCTTCTCTCAGATGACGCAGCCAACAGACACGCAGGTGCTAGAGGACAAGAAAGTATTTCAGGATATAAGCCTGCTGCACCGGCAGCGCATGGGGGCGCAGGTGAAGGCCAACAGTGCCGCGACCTCGACTAACGTAGCAAGCAATAATGCGGCTGACAACAGTGACGCTATGTCATCCGAGCCCTCAGCGTCTTCTTCGAGGGAGACACGCTCACCTTCGTCAAGCTTCTCTGATCCAAGGCGCGCAAGCCAGATGAGGGAGCTGCGAAGTACGCGCGAGGAACGTGACACTCTGGATGTGGTGGTGCCTACCGAAGACGAGAGCAGAGAGTTCGATAGCTGGCAGCGCAGGAAACCTTCGGAGCCGCACCGTGCAGTGCGAGTCATCGCGCCTGCAGAAAAATGACTAACACTTCATTGACTTGCAAGCTGACACGATCACGGCGCCCCGCTGTGTAGTGTCGACCAAAACGTCAATAGGGCATTAGTTGCACAATGGTGGACGCATGCGCCTCCGCCGCCCACGTTGGGCGTTTTCCTGAGCTAATGGTACATATAGGGATACGCTCAATGAGGGAAGAAAAACCCACAGCTCCGCCCTTCCTCTTTTCAGCAAACCGTTCCTCACTCGCTTGTATATCATATATATATATATATATATATATATATATATATTTCCACTATGCACCTCCTCTGAGACACTTATTGTGTTATTCTGTGTGTTCGTGTGTGCGTTGGAGTGCTCTTCTCCAGTTCGGTATAGGTCCCCCCCCCCCCGCTTCCACCCCCCCCCTCCACATCACCTACATACGGCTGATGGCGCTTCTGATCTAGTGATGCGGCTGTAGACACTCCACTTTTTATTGACTTTTTCGCTATCTCAGACGATAAGCATCTTTTTTTTTTTGTTGTTGTTTGTTTTTCGGTCCTCGCGCATTGGATTTTACTAGTGTTGCTATTGCAGGCTGGTAGGCGCTCACGATGCGTGATACGCGAGGGTACTTCACTCTGGCGCGTGGTGTTGCGATGTCGATGGTGAGCAAGGCGGCATTATTCTCCGAGTACGAACGTCACAGCATAAAAGAAAGTTGATCGGCCGACTTACGCGCACTCAAATCTAGCGTATTTCAAGGAAGACGCAGTCTCCAAGAGCAAGGAGAAGCGCCTGAGACATATTCCTCTCTACCGTGTGCTCTTGTGTACAACGGCTCAGCAGTATCACAATGTCTGCACACAATTTTACATGTCCATGCCGCGCTTACCGACGCGCTTGTTTGTATTTGCTTAAAGAAATTTGTGTGGGTGTAAAGGGACGGGAGGGGGTCGGGAAAAAAAAAAACGAGCGAGACGGCAAGCGCCAGTCAATGACACGTGGTATGTGCCAGTAGCTGTCGTCCTCTCCCTCGCCCCCAAACTCCTATATCATCCCACCTGCCCGTGCTTTGAGGATTTTGTCAGCTGAAAAGATGCTAAGGAGGGGTTGTCAGTGTGTGTGTGTGGGGGGGTGGAGAGGGGAATGATCTATCGCTTCTTTTTCTTTTTTTTGGGGGGGACTGTAAGTGGTCTATGAGCTCGTGAATTCTTCTTTTTTTGTCTGTGGGCACGAACACACCAACGCACACACACACACACACACACACACGCGCGCGCCTAGTATGGACTTGTTTCCAGCATCAAGTGGGGCGAAGTCACAACGGCATCTTTATTTTTCGCCTTTTCATATCGTTTTGTGGCCTTTACGGGTGTGCGCACGGGTACCTCGCCTCCGCTCTTCAACCTGCCATTCACGGTGTCCCTTTGTGGGATGAGACAGGAGCACCAAATCCCCCTTTTCATGACGCAGCCATATATTTCTACAGCGCTCCTATCGACAGGTTATCACACGATGATTTTCTTTTTCCCCTTTCTGTGGCCTTTGCGATGTCCTGTTGTGGTGGTGGTGGTTGGCTGTATGATCTCGCTTCTGTGATTGGGCTTTGTGCGTCCGACAGCCGCTGCGCCACTCCTTTGTGTCTCACCATTGAATGCGCGAGAAGTGAGGCTCCATAATTTTGCTATCCTTCCACGATTTATAGTTTCTGATCAATAAAAAAAAATTGTACTCTGTTTTTAGTCAGGTTCGAGGACCTATACACACACACACACACACACACACACACACACACACGACGCGTCGCTACTCTACCGTTACCGGTACGGACACTCTCGCCGTAGGAGTAGTAGTATCGTCTACGTAAGGAAGTAATAAACTAGTTAG
>CM007316.1:915450-935941 GCA_000333855.2 Endotrypanum monterogeii | reverse complement strand
ACCCTAACTAATTAATTAATTACTGCTGTACCGTACCGTACTACCGCCCTTCGGTCCGGTACCGTACGTACGTACTCTGTTTTAGTTTCTAGTCGTAGGACGTACTACACACACACACACACACACACACACACACACACACACGGCCTGCATTCACTTCCCGTAAGGGCATCTGCCTGAGGATGAATGCTCTAGAGGATAACAATTTGAATGTCGATGAAAGGCCATTTCTCGCCCGCAGGATCCCACTGATCCACTTGAGCCGCTACCAGGCGAATTTTCTGTGTGAGGGTGTTGGCACATTTATTTTTTTGGTGACCATCTCTCTCGCGGAGATGAACTGTGGGAAGCTTGCGGTGAATGGCAAGACTCACACGCGCAATCTCGCTCCGATAGCCGAGGGCTTTATGCTTAGTGTTCTTGTCTTTATGTTTGGCTACATATCGGGTGGGCACTTCAATCCTGCTGTTACCTTTGCCGTTCTCATGATACGTGGCATGCGGGTAGAGGAGGCAATATCGTACTGGGTTGCACAGGTGATTGGCGCTCTACTGGGTGCTGGGTTTGGCATATTGGTGAACGGCAAAACGCAGCACCTACCTGCCCCACAGGTCATGCAGAATACAGCCGAATATATTTTCAGTGCCTTCATCGGAGAATCCATGTTCACAATGTTTCTTGTGACCGTGGTGCTGCATTCCGCTTACTCACAACAGGGCAACAACGACTTTTGCGGTTTGGCAATCGGCATGTGTCTTCTGGCCTCTCAGTACGCCGTCGGCGGTGTGTCGGGTGGGGCCTTTAATCCAGCCGTTGCGACAGGTCTTCAAGTGACCAGGTTCATTGCGGCTGGGTACGTCACGCAGCTCATGTATTTGTGGTTATACTGGGCAGCACCGGCTTGTGGTGCGGTTGCAGCAGCGCTGCTGTTCAAGATGACCCACCCGGCACCAAAGGATGACGAGGCGCAGCAGCAGCGGGTAGCTCGAAATCTATACAGCGATTTCTGAGGTGGGATTCCTGTGGTTTTTCTTTATTTTTTTTTCCACTGAGAGATTAATCACGTCCTCTTGTTTCTGCTGCTGCGTACAGGCGCATGCTTTTGACCCCCCCCCCCCGCCTTATCGGCTGGGAGAAGGGGAAAAGCTGTGTATAGCTTCCCTTCTTATATGTGTGGCTCCCGTTTTTTTTTTTTTTCACTGATGCGTCTCCCTCTTTTCTTCTCCACCTGATTGCCTGAGTAGTGGTCGTAGCGCCGCCCTCTTTTTTTTTTTTATCGCCTCGGTGTGTTTGTGTGCTAGCAGTTGTCTCATTCCACTCTCAGTTTGCAGTTGACGCTTATGTGTGTACTCTGTTTTGGTGAGACTCTTATTTTTTATTGTCTTCTCATCAACTGAGACCTGACGCTGTCGCACTCTTCCAGTCGTGCACATTAGTGGTCTTCCCTGCAGACATATAGAATCACACACAAACTCCCCACTCCCAGACTGTTCCTGCAAGCGGTATGTGTGTGTGTGTGGAGGGAAGGCGTGTATTTATGCGTTTTTGTCAGCATGTGCAACTTCCTAAAGAAAGCAGGCGTGAAAAATGTCTCTTCGTTTGTATCACGGAGATGCTTCCACTTCTCCTACCAACCTACATCTCTCTCCCACGTTTTTTTTTCTCCTGATGCTACAGTGCCTCTCTCTCGCAGCACCTCTCCCCCGCTGCTGATGCACTAACACTTATCCAAGCCGACTCAACTCAGAAGAGGGGAGGGAGACATAATAGCAAAGGCAACAGTATCGAACATATGATTCTCTTTTTTTTTCACTTAATTGTTTCTTGTTCTTTTCAAGTCCGAACTGCTGAGCCAAGCCGAGTGCCCTCACCTTTCGTTTATATACACATATATCCCAACACCCTTTTTCCTTTTTAGCGAATATCTTCACCCTTACATATTCAGGCACAACACCGCATCTTCGAGCACACGCATGTCTTTTTTTTTTCATTTACGCACATGACACCAACATTTCAAGCAGATTCGTTCAGACGCACCCAAGCTGAGATCCAGTTGACGAGGAAAGCACAGGGAGAGTTGATCATTACTGCATTTCCTTTCGTTCTTTTTTCCGTCTCATATATATATATATATATATATAACATATTCCTATATTAAATTCACTCTGCTTTTTGTACATATAATATGCGCTCTCCAAGGAGGACACAAAACCGTGAGTCTTCTGCTGCCTACTCGATCAACAAAACCCACGTTAACGCCCCTTCTCACTGTGAAAAAGATTGTGGAAAAAACGTGCTCAACTTTTGGGACGACAAGTCCGATGCTGCACACACAATGGGTATGCCGCAAAAGAAGACACAGTCACCTGCATCAATACCATCGGGGACCTCTAGAGCGGCTGGCACTCCCACTGCCGCTATTGCCCATGGTGCATTGACCATCTCCTCGTCACAAGGACTTGCCAACTACTTTCACGGGATAGCCGCGGGGGATGAGATGAGTGAGCTGATTCGTGGTCTGCGCTCTTCGATGTGGGGGTGCTACCAAGAGTGTCTAGGACCCCCCGCACGTGCGCAGATGCTAGCAGGGTCATTGTCGGCCAGACAGGCTGCTGTTAACGTGAGGTCAAATGTGCTTGAACCCGACGAGCTCTCCTCATGCAGAGATGAAGCCTCGTTGATGGGGTCACAATATGAAGGTACCAGCACTCAAAGTAGAGGGTTGGCGCCCGGAGCTGAGGGGTCAGGGGCGGACCTGATAGTATCCGCTCCTACCACTCCAACGCCCATTCCTTTTGAAAGACTAAAGGCTGCGGATCGCAGACAATACTGGTTGGCGACCAAGGCCGCTATGCTTTTCGCTGTTGAGGCCCCTTGGGTTGCGGAAGAGGCGACATCGCTTCACTGTTGCCCCGTGACACGCTCTCTTCTCTACAACTACTACTATCCTAGTGAGAGTCACAACAACACCCACCGGAAGCCGCGCTTGGCCGCTACCTTGGGTATTCCACCAGTCATGTCCACTCTGCAGAGCGGGGAGGTGCGCTGGGTGTTGAGTGATGTACGCGTCGTGGAGCTCGCAAAGGAGGAGCTGAAGGCGAATCAATGCGACGGCAGCAACTGTGGATGGAAACGCGCCCTCGCGCTTCTGCGTCAGGTGGACCCCACGTCACTCACTTCGGCAGTGGAACTGGAGCTATACCGCCGCACCGATGGTTACCACTGGGCCGAAGCACTGAAGTGTCTCTGGCGCATCGATCCCACTCACTGGACAGAGATGGATGTAGCGGCTGCTATTCGGTGTCTGTACTTCGCGAGTCGCCGTCACCACCACCGCAACCAGAGAAAAGGCACCTCTCCAAGCTCTGGCGAAGTCGCCGGCGCTGCACCAGAGAAAGACGACATCTGCTCGAACTCCACCAGCGTCCTTTTCCATACACGACTTATAGCGGATGCGCTGTGTATTCATCACGCCGTCGAGGCGGCAGGGCTGCTGCGATGGAGCACACTATCAGCTTTGAACGACACGCTGGGTCTTCTCGCGTTCAGTAGAGCAGGGTGGCGTGATGCATGCACGTTGTTGGACAAGTTGCTGGCCGGTGCGGCTGCCGACGCATGCCCCTTAGATGAGGAAGTGGGCCGGGCGGCTACACGAGGAGCTTCCGACGCAGTCCCAAGCGAAAAGGTGGTTCGCAGTGTGCAGCGCATAACAAGCGGCGAGGAGGCTCTGGAGGCCGATATGTTTTTGCTATCGACTTTTTATGAACGCGATATTGCATCGCAAAGTGATGGTGCATTGGCGCGCAGCGGCTTGCACAAGCGCGCATCGTCCCCTGAGATGCTGTATTGTCAAGCAAAAGCGAATGTGGTAACTGTCCACCAGACATGTCGCGCCTTCCGCTCTCGCTGGGATGAAGGGCTGCGTTATGTTCAGCTTCTGCAAGGTGCCTTTGCAGACACCATCAACCTTGCATCAGACACCACCGCGACAGAAGATGTGCTTCGATTGTGCATTGCGGGGGAGCAGTGGGAGGCTGCGCTGCGTATAGTGAAAGACCATCAAATGTCGATGACAGATGACAATGAAAAGCGCCACCTGTCCTCTGTGTTCGATCGCAGAGGCCTCATTTCTGCAGCGGCGAAGGCGTCCGCGGCTCCTGCAGCTGTATCCTCGAAAAGGGTTACACTACCTCATCAACGTCACCACTATAGCTCAGACATCTTTCTGCAGCTCGTGCGCTTGTTTGGCTCTGTGCCGGCATCGCGGTACGCGGCGTATGACCTGATTCGTCGGTATGCAGCGCCCACTTCGATTTTTTCATCCGTCGCTGCCAACGTGAACGGGTGCCCCGGTATCATGGGAGACCTGAAACTATCGAAACACTATAGCACAGATCCTGTCTCGCGCGCCTATAACTTTCTTCTGCAGAGTGCGGATACCCTTCGCTCAGCGGAGGAAGTCCTTGCGCACCTTCGACGCTATTCATCGGTGCCGCTGCAGAAAAGCAATGCAGTCGCCAAGGGTGCAAGCGGATGCACAAGCAGCGAGGTCTATGGGCGGCTTCGTGACGCGGACACCGAACTTGCTGAGCTGGAAACCGAATCTGTGGCTCACCTTTCCTACCTAGCAGCCGTTGCGGGTGATTGGTGCCGTGCGCTGCGCCATGCGAACACGCTCCTCCATGAGCCGCGCTACCGCGCCACGTTCTTCCCAACAGCTCGCCTACACGACGCGGTGCAGTACGCCTTGGAGAATGCCCCGTCGCCTGGACCTTCCTGGGAAACGTCTTTGCAACTTTTCACGGATATGATGGAGCGCCATGTTCCGAGTTCTGAAGTGTCTTTTCAGTCCGTTGTGAAGCGGTGTTTTGCTGGTGGGGTGCCCGATCAGGCGCAGAGGCTTTTCCACTTTTTGCTACGCAGAGGAGTGCGCTCGTGAGTAAGTGAAAGTGTTTTCACAAATGTGCCTATGCAAACAGGAAAGTACTCCTCCTCGTATGACCCATGAGATGACCCGTTCGCGCAGACACGTTGTAGGTGTTCTGCAGATGGGCTCACACGTGGGGCGCTACGCCACTTGTATATTTCTCCTTTCTTTGCATTAGGCGCACTGGTCAACCCCTCCCCCCCCGACAGAGGCCCTTCACGGGCGTGTGACAGCTATCTGATTATCGAGAACGTAGAGAGGAATCCTCAAAAAAAAGTACATCAACCCACATCCCCTCCTTTCCTCCCCCCCCCCCCCCCCCATAACTAAAAAAAAAAAAAGGACTGTGCTGCAAACCCAGATGTGTACCCGTCCTCTGTCTTAGGATGTGCAAGTCTTTGGGGGCATTTTTCCAGCATACGCTGCCGCCGCCACACATGCATAACCTTTCCTTTGGCTGATACGGAAGATCAAGAGGGTTCAAACCCGCATCGAGCTATTCCGGGGAGATTTCCCTGGAGGTTGCCTTCGCACCTGTTTCTGTTTTGCAGTATTGCTGCTTTCCCCTTCTTCCAGCGCGAATGCCCGAGAAGGTACCCTCATAATCCTTCGATCTTCTTGCTTTGCTCCTCCGATTTCTTTGCTGTGTGATTTTCATGGTGGTGTGATGAGGACTCGAGTGCATCTGATTCACACACCCGTCACGCCCCATTACTTGTACGCCCCTGAAGGAGCGCGAGGAGCGAATTTCAGCTTGAACAAACGCGCTTAGGTCCACCTTCACATGCGACCTTGACTGGGTACTCTGAGCACCAATCATAAAGAAGAGGACACCTCCACACACAGGCACACACAAGGACAGACGGTGACCAGATACGCTTGAGCGTGCGCAGACTATGTCTTTCAACGCCTTTTCAAATCCCGGGACGTCTGGTTTTGGCGGTACAGCAGCACAGGCTGGGGGCTTTGGTGCTGGCAGCGTGGGGGGTGCAGCACCTGCCCCGGCTAGCGCTCTCAACGCAGCCCCCGGCTCGGCTTCACCCTCGGGATTTACGTTCGGTGCTGGCGCCTCAGCCCCAGCCGCGTCGACACCAACACCGACCATGCAAACTGGTACGTCGGGAAGCTTCGGTGCTGGTAGTACAGCGCCAGCGTTTACCCAGTCGACGGGCGGGTTCTCAACCAGCCTGAAGCCTCCTGCGAGCACGCCGACCCCGTTTGGAGGCGGTGGGTTCGGGTCTGGAGCTGTTGCTCCAACAGTGACGCCGGCCACTGCTGCCCCAGCCGCCAATACGCCATTTGGCACTGGGAACTCACAGACTGGAACCGGTTTTGGAGGGGTAGGCTTTGGCGGCACCACCCCAAGCACGACGGCCACTCCGTTCGGCGGCTTCAGTGGAAATGCGAGTGTCTCTACCCCCGCCGCTCCCGCCAGCACCGCGCCTTCTGCTGCCTCAGCCAGTGGGTCACCGGCACCAGGAGCCTTCGGCGCTGCCAGTCACCCAGCGGCGTCAGCCTCGCCCGCAACGGTTCCAGCGGGATTCGGGCCATTCGGTGGAGCAGCAGCAGCAGCAGCGCCGACGCCAGTAGCACCCAATCCTTTCCCTCAAGGGACCAAGGCACCCGCTAGCGGGGGATTCGGGCTTAACACTGGTGTTGGGGCAACCCCCAATGCTGCGTCCCCAGCCAGCGGTGCAGGAGCGAGCGGCCTTGCTGCTGCCTCAGCCGCATTCGGTGATAAAAGCACTGCATCAGCGCCTACCAGCGGCGGCTTCAATTTTGGTGCAGCTGCAACCACTGTCCCCTCGGCCACCGCTGGTTTCAGTGTAGGCGGTGAGGCCACCACTTCCAGTGGTCTCGCGGCAAACAAGACACAGGCGTCTACCACAGCGTCCCCTGGCGGCTTCGGGTTTGGCGGCTCGACTGCGAGCTCTACGACCACCCCTGCGACAACCTTTGCAACTACAGGATTCGGGGGGACACCGGTAGCATCACAGTCGACTCCTGCCGCCGCTCCCGCGGCCCCGCCTGCCACTGGGGGTGGTTTTAATTTTGGTGGCACAAATCCTCTGACAGGGTCGTCTGACGCAATCAAGTCCAGTGGCTCTACAGTCCCTGCAGCGGCTACGGCGCCTTCTCTGCCAGGCACATCAAGTGACAATGCAATGCTCTCGGCCGCCGGTACGACGTCGTTCACGAAAACAAGTGAAGGCGCACCGCTCACGTTGCCCTCAGCAGCTGCCGCTGCCTCACCCTCGCAGGAGCTCGCCGGAAAAAATCTCAGTGCAGTTCTGCGCATGCTCGATTCGGACGTCGCACTGGATCAGCGGCATTTCGCAGACCTCGCTCGACACGTCGTTGCTCGGGATCGACAAATCATGGCCCGTGGTCGCGAGTTGGCCGAAGTTCAGTCAGCCGTTCGGGATGCAGTTGCCATGGTCAAAAACACCGAGGCGACACTGGCGGAGTGCACACAGCGGCAAACAGCCATTTCAGAATTTTTACAGTCACTCGAGGACAAGATACGGCCGCACTATGCCGAATGGGAGGAGCGGCATCAGCAGCAACAGCAGCAGCAACTTCATCCAGCGGATTCATTCACCGTAGACCAGCAGCGCGCCGCTACGTACGATAACGTTGTGGCGCTGTTGGAAGATGTTCAGAGTGTGGAGGAAAAAGTAGGACGTGTCGTTCGCCAGCACAACCAGGCCCGCCATGAAATGCTCGGTCTAAGTGAGGTTGAAGGGGCGATGCGTATGATCGACGGGCAGCTGTGTGCGCTGCAGTGCTGCTCGGCGCTTGCATCGGCGCTGGAGCTAGAGCTGGATCGTCTACTTGGAAAGACGGCGTAGTGCAGAGGCGTAAGGGAGGGAGGGGGAGGGGGAGAGAGAGCGCGATACGTTGTTGTCGTGGTGTGGGACTCTTCGCGATTCGGTTCGGCTGTAACCAGGGAAAATATTTGTATTAATGCCACATGGAGGAGAAGAAACACAGAAACAAGCAAGAAGGTGATGTAAATGTGCAAACACACACCTACACACTCGCACACACACTTCAAAAAAAAAATCAAATAAGGATGCATATGCACCTGGGGAGGCGCAATACGGGGGGGGAGGGGAGGCATGGCGCTGGGGCCATTCAAGTCACCCTTCGTTGAAGTGTCTTTTCCTCGAATGCATTTCACTTTGGTTGATGTGGTGTGTGTGTGTGCGCTGAACATAACTGAAAGCAAAAAAAAAAGTGCGAGACCCACACTTTCGCGCATACGTTTAGAGGCAAGTAACATGAGCTAACACATTCCGCCAGCAGACCACAAGAAAGGGGAGGAGGGAGGGAAGTCTCAAGTGGCAGCGACAGTTGTTCTCTTTACTTTTCTTTCGGAGAGGAGAATCCACTTACACACACACACACACACACACAACAAATAAAGAAAAGTGAAAAGGTGGAACAGGAGAAGTGCATCTGCTGTCGATACTTGAGTGACTGTGTGAAATATAGCCACTGAAGACTGCCAAACAACTTGGGATATGCACATCTGTCTTGACCATGACCAACTTTTGTTGGACAACAGTACATGAGCTAGTCGACGTTGGAGTCGAATACGGAAAAGGGGAAGGAGTCTCGCACTCAACATTTCCTCACGTCGTCTTCAGGTAACCTCGCAGTTGTTCCCCCGCCGGCCGCCTCCACTTCTGTTATCCTTGGTGGAGAAATTAGTGTGATTTGACTTACCTTTTTCCCCTACTTCGTCTAGAGCACCACACACGCCTCCCCCTCTCCCTCCCCTTGCTATTTCTCCATCGGTATGACCTCTTGGGGACCCTCACTTCCGCGTCGTTCCTCCTGCCCACCTTCACTCTCTTCGCCTCTACGGTGCCGTTATTTCTGCGTTTCTGGGACATTTTGGATTATATTTGATGATGTCGGTTTTTTTTTTCTCCCTTTGGATGCATTCATTTCAATATTTTTAAATTCTCTTTCAACTTTTCAAGCCTTTGGCTGTCATATAAGGAAATATACATACGTATATATATTATTATTATTATTTATTGCAATTTTATTGTGAATTTTTTTTTCTATTGGGTCACTGTACCCCCTTTCTCGTTTCCATCACCGCCACCGAAAATTTCCAGCAGCAACACTCCTATTTGGCCCTGTTGTTATACCTCTTCCACTCACACATATATATATATATATATTATTCGTGCTGTGCCGAAGTTCGTGTGTGTGTGTGTTACTCATTACCAACAAGCCCTATATATACTCACACTCTTCTTATCATAAATATTATTATTGCATTTTTGTTTCTTTTTTTCTCTTATCTAAATACAAGCATATATATATATATATATATGTATATATGTACGTGCTAGATCGTGCAAGAAAAAGGATAACCACTAATCACAGAAATAGATAGATAACCACTAAAAGCTGCGTTCACAATCACCCACGCACACGTGCTCAAATACGGTGAAATATCTGTTCATCTTACCAGGTAACACTCTGCTCACTATCCCGTTTTCACTATGGTCAAATTTCTGACATTCGGTGCAGCCACCGCGCTCGGCGCTGCTTTCCATGCTTATGCCTCATCCCAGCGCATGGCGGCTGAGTGTGCTGCGAACAAGGATGTCTTCACGACTAAGTTTAAGCCATTTGTGCTGGGTGAAGTCCTGAACTTAGCGGAGGACGTTGCCATATTTCGCTTTTTGCTGAACAGTCCGAGTGACGCCTTTAACCTCGTGCCCTGCAGCACTCTACAGGCGCATTTTAAGGAGGGCGCGAATATGGTGGATCAGCCAATGCGCTTTTATACCCCAATCACGCCGAACGGGACGAAGGGCTATTTCGATCTTCTGGTCAAGAAGCAGCGGCCAGGCCGGTTCACCGAGCACCTCTTTTCTATGAACGTTGGTGAGCCACTGATGTTCCGTATCGTGCAGTACAAGCTGACCTACAAAAAGAATCGCTGGACGGATGTCGGCATGATCTGCGGCGGCACCGGACTCTGCCCCATCCTGCAGTTTATGAACGCCTCTCTAGACACGGAGGGCGACACAACAAAGCTTAGTGTTCTATTTGCCAATCGCTCAGAGAACAAAATTCTCCTTAAGGGTATGCTAGACCAGAAGGCTCGTGAGCACAAGGATAGGCTGCAGGTTTTCTACACAGTAGACAGCTTCGATGATCCGAACATGATCCCGAACCCAGTGTACACGAAGGGTGCACCACTAAAGGTGGACGTAACGAGCCAACCGAGCACGAGCCCAGATGGAAAGAATTACTTCCAGGGCTTTAAGGGCCACATTGACATCCCGATGTTGCAGGCAACAATGCCGAAGCCGTCCCCTTCGACGCTTCTTCTCGTCTGTGGGCCCGACCCAATGATGGTGAAGGTTGTGGGAGCAGCACCCATGGTGCTACGCGCCATGTCCGGTGGCCTCGCGTACCAGCCTTCCGGTGCGGTGCTAAATAATGCTGCAGATGTTTCCGGATTTCTCGGCGTCTTGGGCTACCAGAAGGAGATGGTCTACCGCTTCTAGCTCGATGCGTAACGGAAGACAGAGTCTTCATGGCGAGAGGATTGCTACCGGAAAAAAAAAGAGGGTACATCCAGTACTTTTGCGTGCGCATCCGTTTTTTTTCCTACTTGCCACATACACACACACACACACACACACAGAGAGAGACGCTGAAAACCACGTTCGGCATGTAGACTTGTTTATGGCCCAATGTGACTCTCTCCCTGTACTTTTTCTCACAGAGCTCCCCTCCCTCTTCCCTCCTCATTTGTTTTCCCTTTTAATTATGTAAAACACTGCGGCTACGTGTGTAGTGTGAATGTGTGTATGTGTGTGTGTGTGGCCCCTTTGAGCATTACATATGGCGCGCCGTGTGTGTATGCGATGTTGTCATGCGCGTGTGGTACTTGTAAGGTGTTATGTCGTATGTATTAGCTTCCCCTGTAGACATGGGAATGACTCCGGAAGTCTCTACTTCTTATGGTCGGTCGGAGTGATGCGTAGGACGTAAAAGTGGAAAAAAAAATTATCTCTCCCCTTTCTCACAGAGTGGAAAGGGAGACCGAGACAGAGAGAAGCAGATTGTGGGCCTATGCACGTGGGTTCATGAATATTGAGCTGTTATTCGGACGGTACCATATTTTGGATTGCCGATGTGCTCACAGTCGTCGTCAAAATATATTTTTTGTTGGTTTTCTTGTGGCTACCTGCGCCTCTCTCTCTGCTCTACTCCCTCGATGCCCCCCCCCCTCTCATTGGTTCTCTGTACGGAATCGACGTCAAACACAAATGTCTTGCAAACCACCCCCATTCCCACTCCAGTCGCTGAAGCATTGAAGCCGCGGCCAACATAAAACGATGCAGATGCGTGGGCGTCAAGCAGGGGCAGCGCCTGAAGGTTCCTTGGAAGGTCGTTCGCACGCCGTCGGCAGCGCTACGTCTATGCCCTCATCACTGCCACCACCGAGCCCCCAACAAACGGCAGACGCATTGATGTCTTCGGGTGTGTTGGCGGCACACCGACCACTTCCCATGTTCCTCGTGAATGCCTCCTTTGCCGGGGTTTGTGGTGCGCTCTCCAGTGTAGTCGGGAAGCTAGCTGTCGAGTCTGCGCGCGTCCCTTTGCTTGTCCGGAGCGGAGGTCTCTATCTCAAGCTAGACGTAGCCTCCCTGGAAATGGTAGAGGCAGTGGTGCCGTGGCTGCTGCGCATCTTTTTTTTCCTGATGAACGCCACGCTGACGGGGGCAATGTGGCGCTTCTACCTGAAGGCGCTCTCGCAAGGGCCGACGCCAGTGTGCCAGATCCTGAATACAGGGACGAATTTTGTGGTGAGCGCTTTCGCCGGTCTCGTTTTCTTCGCGGAGGAGGTAACACCGATGTGGGCCGCTGGGGCGCTGTCAATTATTCTTGGTCTCGCTCTGGTGGTTTCCGACCCGAACGTACGTGCCTGAGAAGCAGGGGGAAGAGGGGAGCGGTGGGTCGAGGACAAAAGAGCGGAATTCTTGTTTTCGTGGTAGTTGCTTCAGGTGTAGAGGGAAAAAAGGTGGCGAGGAGATCTACGCACAACACGAAGAAACATCGAGACACACCATCAATGAAAAGAAAAGTAACAGCAACAGAAGACATTTTTTTTTTTTCTGGTGGGCTCGAGAACGTTGTGGGCAGCTATTATACTCCTCCCCCCTTTTTTTTTGGCGGGGGACAGAGAAAAATGAGTAGGTGTGTTCCCTTTTGCGTCAATCGGAGCAATCCAACGGTGGCAGACACAGCGCATCTCAGCGACGGGGGTTGTGGCTGGTGAGGTGGAAATGCAAGCTTTTCCTTCTCCCCCTCCCTCTCCCCCTCCTGCTACTTCTTGGTGTGTCATGAAGATACATATCACGGACTGCCTTTGCAGGTGAATACAACGCGGCTATTTCTACTTCCCTTTCTCCCTCTTCCACATTTTCCTCAACACGATCGGCGAGACGCTCACCCGCTTCTGCTGACATCAAGTCTATCGTGTACGGCATTTACTCATACCTCCAAGGCGAATCTAACCCTAGCACTAGCAGCGGGGGTGAAAAAAATATAAAAAAAGAGAAAAGGAAATCATTTTTGTGAGAGGCTCACTATCCTCTTTCGTACAAAATTTTGTTGCTGTCTGTCAGTGATTTCGGCGTTCATAGGAGTCGACGCCACTTCATTGTCGACGCGGGACTGTATGGAGAAGTACTCGTCTCTTCTTCACTTCTCCGTCGGTGCAGAGCTCTTTTTTTGTTGCCGTTTTCCGGCGAGGGGGTGCGCCATTGCCATAGATCTGGTGACTGCACGGATTTCTACAACTCAGGTTGAAGAGGAAGTACTGTATGAACGCACTGTGCTCTGCGTCTGGCAAGTACCTTTATTATTATTTTTTTCTCTCCTGACCCTATCCCCACAGAAAAAGGCGTTTTTTTTTTTGCCACCCTACAGCAGCAGCAGCAGCGGTAAAACCAGCGCGATAAAGCGAAGTATTTGATAGGCACCTGAGGGTCCGTGCTGCGCACTGCCTTCTCTGCTTCCATCTCTTCCTTTGCTACCTCCTTTTTCCCTGCATTCGCCCCACTTCCCTCCCATAAAAAAGAAACGTGGCTGTTTCTGCAATCCTTTTCTCTTCCTTAGTGCGTCAGGTTTGTGATTCCCCTTCCTGGGTTTTGCCCTTGCTCCCTTCCCCCTCCCGAAACCTCTTCCCTGTCCCTCTTACGTGTTTGTTCTATTCTGCTCGTGCAGCCATGGCGAAGGTGAAAGGCAGCGGGTCAACTGCTGATGCGAATGTTCTGCAACCTCGCACGACTGTGTACGAATGGGGAGGCCCGGTGGGCGCTCTTTTGATGGTGCTGTTCCTCCCCACGCTGGTTGTGGCGTTGAACAGTCTCTGTGCTGGGGAGCAGTGTAGTGTGACGAGAGCAGTGCAGCTGCCCGCAATGATCAAGGAGGTTTCGAGGAATGCATGGCCTAGGGTTCCAGCGGCGATTGGCATTGAGGTGGCCTGGCTTGTTGCCCACGCCGTATTCTCCGTTCTTCCGATTGGGAGGCTTGTTCACGGCAGCGAACTTCGCAACGGCAAGCGACTTGCCTACCGCATGAACGCCATTCACGCCTTCCTTATTTCTCATGTGGCGCTCTGCGCCTTGCACCTTACCTCCACCGTGAACATGGCCGCTATAGCCGATTTCTACCACCCCCTCATGATCGGCGCTATCATCATTTCCTTTGCCATGTCGGTGGTGCTCTACGCAGCGTCTTACCGCAGTCGCACCGTACTCACGGCTGTCGGTGGCAACAGCGGAAACACTTTGTACGACTTCTGGATCGGACGTGAGCTGAACCCCCGCACTGGTGGACTAGACTGGAAACTCATGTGTGAGCTGCGCCCAGGTCTTATTGGTTGGAGTGTCATCAACTGGGCGTTCGTGTGCAAGTCGATCGAGATTGGTACTGTGACGCCCAGCATTGTCCTCACTGCACTCCTCCAGTCAGCCTATGTGCTAGATGGCCTGCTGCTGGAAGAAGGAAATCTCACGATGATGGACATCGTGACGGACGGATTTGGATTTATGCTCTGTTTCGGAGACCTCGCGTGGGTGCCGTTCACCTACACTCTCCAGACCAAATACCTCCTGCACCACCCCGCGCACCTCTCGCCTCTGCATGTGCTTCTGTGCATCGGCCTCTCCGTGACAGGCTATCTTATCTTCCGAGGCGCCAACACAGAAAAGAATCGCTTCCGCACAAATCCACAGGACCCGTGCGTGCAGCACTTGCGCACCATGAAAACTTCCAAGGGAAAATCGCTCATCATATCCGGCTACTGGGGCGTATGCCGCCACCCAAACTATGTTGGCGACTGGTTGATGTCGCTCAGCTGGGCTGCGTTCAGCGGCTCTGCAGAGCTGTTTCCATACTTTCACCCTATATATTTTGGTGTACTCCTCATCCACCGCCAATTGCGGGATGAGCAACACATGCAAGTAAAGTACGGCAAGCAAGATTGGGACGCCTTCTGTCGTGTTGTCAAATACCGACTGTTGCCTTATATCTATTAGATAACAGCGGCAAAGGGGGGAGGGGGACGTAATGCAGAGCAGTGCTGCGCCTCCTCGACTTGGTGACCCGGGGCGTGTGTGTGTGTGTGTGTGTGTGTGCAGTGCGGTGCGGTACGGTCATGGCTAGCCGGGGAGGAGTTCATCAAAAAAAAAAAATCACGAGGATCTTCTGCCCTCACTCACGCAGAGGAAAAAAAAAACGAGAGAGTTGGCGCGAAATCTTGCCATCACTCTTCTCTGCTTGTTGTATCATGTCTCCCTTCCTTTCCGCCTCTTGAACAGTGCTCCCTTTTCACACGAACATCGCTGCTCAGTCGAGTTTGCTTTTTTCTTGCGTGTGTTCTGGATGAGCCTGAGCTGTATAGGTCCGGAAAAGTGCGGGGCAGGCAAAGGGAAGCGGCACTCAAATCCGTGCCTCTGTACAGGTGGGGTGCGCGCGAGGCAGAAAGAGGAGAGGTGTGATCAGTGATGCGCTGACTTCCATTGCATCCAGGTGTGCGCTTAACCTTTCGAGGGAGCCTGCTGAGATTGAGCAGGATGTGCTCCGTGCACAATGAATCAATAAGTAGATCCTAGTTAAGAGGCGGCAACTTTTCGTTTTCTTCTCCTCTGCACGATTTGTGCGTTTTCAGAGATGATGGGGCGTTGGGCCACTGAGAATGTACGCGCCTCTCCAACAGACACACAGTCCCGAAGGGCGGGTCAGTTCAAGAAGACAATGCGCTGTTTCGTATCCGAACAGAAAAGTCAAGTTGATGGCTCTCCAGTGAATAACACACACACACACACACACACAAGATGCGAGTCCCTCCGACTTACTATTATTTGCGCGTCTCTGCTCTGGAGTCGACGTTTCCCCACCCTCCTATCCCTGCAACCCAGGCTGGGTGATATATGCAATCTCCTCAGGCTTCAACCCAAACTGTGTACCCGCTGATGCTTCCTTGAGACTATCTCCCCCCCCTCCTCCTCCCCTTTATACTCTTTCTTTGCTGCTTTCCTTGTTCTCTGACAGGAACCATCAATAACACGCCACGTTGATTTCTTAATGGTACTCGGTAATCTTCAGTAAAAGCCAAACTGACGCACCTCAGAAAGTAGGCCGTGTCAGCCTTCAAGGTGCTCCCCCATTGGTTCCGTCGGCGCTGCCTGCTGGAAGACCTATATAAAAAATTATTCCCTACTTTCCCTCATTTTTTTTTTTTCACACCCATATACAGAACGTATGGGTCATAAGCGCTCACATAGACATACATAGAAAAAATAATTGAACTCTCCTCTCCTTCAGGCAAAGGTGGGCTGGGCGGCGCGAAATAGTATAGAACCCTTATTCATTTGTATTCGTCATTTCACTTCCTCTCTGTTTTTTTTTGTTTTTGTTTCGGTGCTCCAACTGTGGTTCAGTAATCTTGGCCTTTGGAGGAGGGGAAGGGGGAGCAGAGTATCATCGATTAAACCTGGGACAAACTCAGAAGCACCTATACATACTCCGAGTCTTTTCATAGGTATAGAAGTTTTTTTTTATTGTTCGCAGCACGTATTCCCCGCGTGACCTTCACTTTTTTCTTACATCTCACCACTCCCTCCCCCGTGGGTCACACCCCTAGTGAAGCAACGAAAGCGAGGGAGCGAGAGGGAAACAAACTCACAGCATCGCCATGTCGTGGGCTCGCGTGGAATGCACTGGCGGCTATCGCTACGCTGCTCCCTCCCACGGAAGGGCCGTTCCACAACTAAATGGTATGTCGCGGCTCTTTCAGGCTCCATTTTCTCTGCGGCAGATGCACACCTTTAGTGCATGCAACGACCATGCCCCGGCTGTGTCCGACTGGCGTAGCCAGGACTTCCCTGGAGGACTTGGTACCGATGAGTGCATGAACTCGTGCATCATGGTCGACCAACGTGATTTGGGTGGTCACCTCGGCATCACAACAGTCTCTGTTGGTGATGAAGGCGATGATGAGCTGATGGCGTCATCGGCGCTCCAGCTCCTCATAGATCGTGTGTTTGAAGTGCTGACTTGCACGAACCAGCGAGGCGTGCAAATTATGCTGGATGCGCTTTGCACTCGTACACCGCCACCACTTACAGAAGAAGCGATTTCCCGGGCTGCCATTCTACATGAGGATGATGGGGGACGGCAGGTACCACCCGCACTGTGGGCCGCACGCACACAGGGAAAGGAGAATTCTCCGAAGGGCATCGCCGGCGGCGTTGCTACCTCGTCAAATCGGCGGTTTATGCTCAAACTAACCCAACGATCTCCAGCCATCCAGGACGTACCTGGAGCCGTGGAGACTTTATGCGTGCAGACCCTTTCCTCCAAGATAACTTCTGTAACGCAGTCAGGCCAGGTCCCACAAGTCCTACCGCAAGGAACAGTTGTGAATACCGACAGCTCACCCGCACCCCGTTCACCCACATTCTCTCAAAACCCCATGTCTGTCGCTGTGGCAGCACGGCCTCCCCTGAGCTACGCTGCTGCACTGCGTCGTCGCTCGCTACTGTTTTTTTTGCCTCAATGTGTTGTGCCGTTGAGTCTGCTGGCAATTAACTTTGAGTTCTCCA
This sequence comes from Endotrypanum monterogeii, assembly GCA_000333855.2. Classification (NCBI taxonomy): domain Eukaryota; phylum Euglenozoa; class Kinetoplastea; order Trypanosomatida; family Trypanosomatidae; genus Endotrypanum; species Endotrypanum monterogeii. Next base: position 918,856 of record CM007316.1, on the reverse strand, counting down.
CGGCTGCAGCCAAGGGGAAAAGAAACGCGTGCGGCTCCAGCTCGTGTCTTGGTGAGACCCACCCTAAATCAAAAGGACTGAGCCTCGCAACAAGCAATGCGAACGCCGCCCATGACTCCAAGTCATCGCTTCATGATCATCTTCTTGAAAGCATGGGCTGCGTGCATGCCGGTGCCTCGCAGAGCAGGTGGAATCTGCGGCGTGAAGAAGTGACTTCCTCCGGTGGGGTCGCCGTTGACAGCTCGGTGCTGCACTGTGTTTCCCACCTGCGACGCCACGGTGGTAAGCTTCTCAAAAAAAGTTCGAGCTGGGCTGCTGTTGCCCACACAGCGGAGGAGGGTGGCAAAGTGTTAGTTGGGGCTATTGTCCGTTTGCTGGCCGGCACCGAAAGACCCCTGAGCGAGTCTCAGGCGGAATACCTACACCGGCTCATCTTGCACGATCTTTGGTTTTCTGCAAACTCGAACTACTCGAAGTCTGCCACTGTCGCTGGCGATGGTTCGCCGTCACCATCGGAAACGTGTATGACACCTCTTGTTGCTGTTTTTTCGCCATCTGGACTATTGTTTTCTTCTGAACTCTTCACCACGAGGCTCAGCCATGAGGAACATGTGATGTTGGCAGCTGCTGCGATTGACCGCCTGGCCCGCTACTCGGCACCTCACGATGTCGGCGGGTATGGTTCTGGTGCGCCAGCTGCAGATGCCATTGGGTGGATTTCCTGGCCGATGCGGATAGGGGAATCCGAAGGCAGCACCCCAGGCGGGGACGTAGTGGATGTGCTTCTCATCACTGTTGGCGATTCCTTGGCTTTTTGCTTGCTGCTTCCACGCAGATCACTGTTACCATCGATGATAACGTCAACATCCCTGCAGTCTATTGAGGCTTTGCTCGAATCCGCAGTGGCCACCGCTCGCGCAAAGGCTCGACTGTCCCCAGCGGCGAACACATCCCCGCTCACTGCCGCTTTGGTGTTTGCATGTACACACAGCACTTCGCCTTACACATCAACGTTCCACGATGCTTTGTTTGCACTCACAGCACTGGAGGACGCACTGAACGAGACGGAAAGGACGTCATCCAAGGCATCGGGACACCTGCCTGTCGGCGAGCCACTGGGAGTCGCTGAATACGTGCGCCGACTGCTCTTGCGAGCAGCTGCCCAAACTGAGCCGTCAAGTGTGCAAGGCGATGGCTGCACTGTAACAGATTCTGTGGTTCACACCAAAGATGCCGCAAAGAACGAGACCCAGGGTGCTTCATACCATGCGCAACGGAGTGGCGTGCCAAGTGTGCTTCACAAGATTTTCTCTTGCCTTCCGCTGCGTCACAGCGATCCGGAAAGAGGTCTCGCCTCATCGCGGCAGCACTACGTCACTGCAGCGCATCAGCAATCGAGTGTCTATATGAATCGATTGGGGGAAGAGGCATACCGCTCTCCCCCGGTACCAGCACCCATTAGAGACCTGACACAGGGCAGAGACCCATACATGGCAGCTCTTCTGGCCATGCCGCTGGAAGAAATGCTGTGCTACGTCGCAGCCCTCATTACTCGAAACGAGCTGGGCGTTCTGCGACCGAGCTACGCCCTAGGGCTTCACTCATTTTTTTTTCTACAGCGGCCATCGGCGACATCATCAGCAAAGCATCAGCGCACCGCATGTGCTCAGGTGCCAACTCCTGAAGCACCGAAAAAAAAAGATGTCCTGCAGCGGCGACCAACACCTCGTGCACTGTTTGCGGTTTCGTTTTCACGATTTCGTCTGCAGCACTCGTCTTGTGCACACGCCCTACTACCGGAGGAATGGACAAACGCCGATGGCGCCCCAGATGGATCGGGCGGCAGACTTACCTTCTTTGAAGACCCCTTCCTGCTGCTCAAGCTCAACGGGCAAGGTTTGTCACTCGTAACGGGGGGTGCCGATGGAAAAAGTGCTGACGGCAACCGCGGTGAGACACCCTCTGAGGGAGCCGTCAAAACTCTGAGCCGGTCTCCCTCGGTGGATGTCATGCTTGAGACGCAGGTGTCTGTGGTTCCGGTGTGGGCATTTCTCCAGGCTGCACCCGCTGAGCCACTGACGACTGCAGATGACAGCGATGCAGAGACAGATACAATCGACTCGGAGGTCGTTCCAGCTCCCGGTGGCTTCCGCGGCATTCATGGATGTGTCCCGCCTAGCGCTGACGAAGACGCGCAGCTGGTCACCTCCCTTTATTACTCATACCCACAGCGTCTCCGCCGCCGAAAAGAGACACCTTTGTCCTGGAGTACAACGCAGCCCAGTGCCCACCCTGATTTGGCCCAGGATACATACTTGTCTGAGACGTCTCCAGAGCCACTGACGCACGCACCGCCCGCTAGCGTCACACAAACGGGAAAAGCAAAATCCAAAAATGTGGCCCTCACCAAGACATGGTGTCAAGTCGAAGCCGTTGTCAATGTCTGCGGTGACATTACTGGGGCGCGAGAAAGGATCTTGACGAAGGCTCTGCAACGCCATGCCCTCTCCAGCTCGGCCGAAGAAGCCCTCAAGAATGGGGATTGTGTATTTAGCTGCGACAACGTACCCCGGGCATCCGCAGGTGTGCATGCTGACAGCCTTCCAGCTGAGTGGGAGTACGCTGCCGAAGCTCCGCACAAGATGTTTGATCTGTGTCGCGAGGTGGTTTGGTGTCAAGAGGCCGCCCTGGCGCTGTTGGAGGGCGCGTCCTATCTGTGGTGACAGAGAAAACCATTGGGGAAAGAGGAGGCAGAACTGCTGTGAGGGGGCCATTGTATACGTGTCTCGAAAGCTCTTGTTCGTGGCCAAAGGGAGGTCTCGCTGCGACTTCTCAACGAGTGAGGATGGATGCGCGCCCCATTCTCGAGGGTTCTCCTGCGTGGGGAAGACATTCAAGTAAAATATGTATGCCACATGCAGAAGTGTGCAAATAGATATGCTATTATACAGAGCTGATACGATTTTTCCTTTACGCCCTCCTTTGCTTTTTTTTTTTCTTCTGTTCCCGGATGAACACTTCGAGTCTAATGCACTGGCAGGGAGAAGGGTGTGAGTGGGAAGCGCACGGTGTGTTGTCTAGCCGTGTCACCAGCGCACTCCCCTTCTTTTTTTCAATCAAAGTGGCTCTCCTACGTTTGGTTTCCCCGAAGTGAACGCAACTGCATTACCCGCGGCGCTACGCCTCTAGTTTCTTTCTCCTTCCACCTGTTTGTCCTCTCCTATCGCCCCCATTTCTGATGTCTGTATACGTACACATCCGCCAATACGCACCCGGGAACGTCCACCGCGTCTCTATATATATATATATATATATATATATATATATATATATAGTAACTACTACGTCCGTAGTAGTATTAGTCCGTCCGGCCGTACCGACGAAAGTAAAGACGTCGACTCGTCGT
>CM007316.1:902793-915430 GCA_000333855.2 Endotrypanum monterogeii | reverse complement strand
TCGTCCTCTCTCTCCCTACCTTCCTTCGTTAGTCGTATACGTACGTACACACTACCGACCACACGACCGACCGGACCGTACCGACCGCTCGTCTATATATATATATATATATATATATATATATATATATACGTAATCATCCCCGGATGGATTTATCGTCGGCCTCCGACATAAAGATCGCATCATGTCACACCATCCTGGATCTGCAGAGGAGCTGTACGACCTTGTTTGTGCGCTGCAGAAGGAGCAGCAGTTAACTCATGTCGAGCTCCGCGCGGTGCAGCGGCGCTCGGAGGAGCTACGCCAACAGATACACTCCCAGCAGTTACTTGAAGCTGAAGAAAAGACGAAGCAGCAGGAGATGGTCTCACAACTAACGAGGGACCGTGTTGAACATCAGCTTGCCGAAGTGCAGGCAAGGGGAGCAGGGCAAGCCAGCGCTGAAGCGGCTCGTCAACTGTTTTGTGGTAGACATGCGTTAGTTCGACAATGCCACGACTTCGTTCTGTCTGTCGGGCAACGCGCCAGTGATGCTGGGATCACCGACCCGCACCTTGCGTCAAAAAACGATACGGTTGCTCCCTCCTTAGCGGGTGAGTTGGGTGTGTATTCATCATGTGCCGGCACTAGTGAAACATTCCAAAGACTGTCGCTCATGCCGGCTCCAGATATGCACCGGCTTCTGCTCCAGCTTAGGGCAAAGCTGGAACGGTGTCTGGAAGTGAACATGGCTGCGCGGTCATCCCTGCACATGAGTTCCGCTACGGTGGCGCCAACGACAGAGGAAAATTTACGAGAGCAACGTTGTGATCGCCACTCTTCCTTGGAGGAATGTGTGGCAGATCCCGTGACCCCGACCATAACCGTGCCCCTCATTGTCAAGGCTGCGAGTCCTCAGCGACGACCACCAACACCTCAGACGGAGGCTGGTGTGTGTCGTACGAGTAAGGAACATCGCTGCCCACGTGAAAGAAAGCGCATCGGTTTTGCACCAGACAGCTGCTTTGAGCGGGTAACATCTGTGCCCGCTGCCAACGTGAACCGTGGTATAAGAGATGCACGTCTGCTGGAAGGTGCGTCTTCGACCCCGCATCGAGCTGCGGTCGTGTCGTCACACGCTAATGCAGCAGGGATCTTGCTCAACCGCTCCTCGTATATCAGCCCGGTAAAAGGGTCGCTCCAGCAAACGCAATGTTGTCGCGGTAACTTCACGGTGAGGGTAGCCTCTCGCTCCTCAACGCTCGTGACGGAAGCAGCTGCACTTGGCGCAAAGCGTCAGCGCATCGTGGAAGCTGCAGGGATCCTTCCATCATGCAGGGAAACCGAAAAAGTAGATGGCGATGAGGAGGCCTCGATGAGCACTGCTCTACATTGCCCCGGTGTAGCTGGGACGTCAGCACCTGTTGGGCCCAGCAATCACTCTCGGTTTCTCGCTCCAGTGGACGTGGCTTCGGCATCCTTTGCCAATACTCAGCCCCGCAATAGAACTCGATCGGGTCGACGAACTGTTTGGGTGTGGACACACAGCGCATCGCATGAGCAATGAGGTGCAGCAATGCAAAGAAAATCAGAAATGGTGAACTACCGTTGGTGACGGTGGTGCTGGTGGTGGCGTTCGTGTGTGTGTGTGTGTGTGTGTGTGTGTGTGTGTCTCCCAGAAATCTTCAAGTGGCATAGTGTTATGAAGGAGGAGGGGGGCGGGGGCTAGGAACAACATTTCTACACAATTCATTAAAAAAAAAAAACTATTTATTTTTATTCTCCGAGATGTTTCGCTTTTTTTTTTTTTGTATGCCGTGTTTTACCCCTGGTTTTACTCTGACATCTCCTTAACATTACATTGGAGGAATGGCTTCTGTGTGTCTGTGTTCTTTAACTCGGAACTCGGTTTTTATCGCTGAGAACCTGCACTGCCACGTCTCAGACCTACAGCTCAGGTGTATGACACTCAGACCTCGTTGGTATACATCTGTGGTGGTGGTGGTTGCCGCTACACCTTCCTTCCATCTCATCACCACCACCGAGACACGATGTGATGACTTGGGTTGGCAGACCAGTGTAGTGGACGTGTGGTTTCTGCTCTCATATACTGCTACGTATATTTATTGATGGTTTTCATGTGTGTATATTTTTTTTTTTTACCGACGCGTACCAGACCCAATTTGTACTTCACGTAGGTACACAGAGACCTCTCTCCTGACTTCGACTCCCATCCAACAGTATGGATGACTCCTGCTGTGGGAGGTGTGGCACACACACCGGTGCCTGCCGATCGGTGCGTTTGTATTGGAGGTGTGATGAGTACTGCCGCGCTCCTAGCTTCTTGGTTCAGGTGTCTCTGTTGAGCAGATCTCTCGATCGGGGCAAAATTTGTTTTTGTGCTTGCTTTCTGTCCTAAGAAGAATGAAAACAGAAGGAGCGCAGTGTTCTACGATATCATAAATCCTCCGGCCCGGCAGAATTGACAAAAGGGAAGATGCGAAAACTTTAAATTCTTCATCGTGAATATGTTTGCCTCGCCGCACAAGTCTTTACTTTTTTTTGTTTTGTTCTTTCCTCAATCCCGCTCTTCCATTTTTTTTCTTGATATTTTCCGTCGTCGTATCAATGGTGCATACACCTGTTTCCAAACCACACGGACGCACATATCTCTACACACCCATGTGTATATCTCTAAGGAAATAGAACGTTCCTTCGTGTGCGCACCTGAGCCCACGTATGCTCCCCCTCCTCCCTCCCTCCCTCCCCCCCCCTCACCAGTACGCGAGGTCTGTACACAAACATTATCCCCACAATAAGCTTGGCAAGCGCACCGTTTTCGAGGGGTGAAGCACCTCCGCGTATGTGCATGTGGTCGTAGAGGTCATATTTTCCCCCTCGTTTCTTCGATCTTGTTTTCCATCCTTGAAAAAAAAAGTTATATATATATATATATATATATATATATATATATGCATGTATTTTCTTTATATGATTGCTGAAGAGTGTCGTTTCTGTTTCAATGGAGGGTATGCCATCTTTCACATCTGCCATTTTACATGTCTCCTTTCAGCTTAATCGCCCCTGCAGTGCCTTGCACTTGATTCTTCCGGTTGACGCATACTTCATGTGCTTTTTTCGTTTTTTTTTTTTGCAACACGCGCCGGGTAGCTCTCACCTACTGCTATCATCTTCTCCGGAGAGGGTCGACAGAGTACAAGACTTGCATCCTTCTTTTAGAGTTATGATGGTACTCGATAGTGACTCGCCAGCAGAAAAGTGGCTTGATGCCATGAGTGCCGCTCTCCTTTGGGTTCTTCTTAACAGTCTGTCAGAAAAGCCGGATGCCCCTCATCGTCCTGTCCCCTTTCCTTCCCCCTCGAAAACAAAAAAAAATACGACGCGATCCCCATTCGTAATGGGAACACAGAATCAATTTTTAAAAGACGGGGGGTGGCCCGATGGTTAACATTTCGTACTCTCGAGATGGGAGTATCCCATGTTCATCTTTAAAAAGTGTTCTCCCTAATTGTGTAAGTGGTCGACTTTCAGCTTCGTGAGTTTCGACCGGAATGGTGCGTACCCTACGATAGAAAGGATTTCAGGGGTATGAAGACAGACACGCACACACACACACACACACACAGAGTCATGTCTCTGTCGCCCCCTCCTCTCCCGCACCTCCTTCTCCTAGGTGATTGATAACTTCCAATGTCGTCTTTTCTTACAAAATAGCTCTCTTTCCCTTTTCCCCTTCCTCCCGTCACACTTCTGCCTGTCTTCTTCTTGTCGCTCTTTCTCTTCCCCCCCTCTTTGCGCTCGTGCAAGTATGCGTGGATATGCGTCGGAGCCCCTTTTTATTTCACGTTTTCACAAATTAGCATTCCTGCACCCCCTGCCCTCCGGCCTGCTCGCTTCCAATGTCTCTGAGGTGAAAAATCGCTGTACCCTTACATTTTTAAGCAAAGTTTCCGGTGTTGCGTGGTTAGAGAAGGTAAAACTCAGCCCTCCCCTCCCTTACCTTCCCGTTCTGCCCCTGCCTTTACCTCTTTTGTGCGGGGTATCGTAGAGGAGGGAGGAAGAAAAACAAAAATACCTTGGAGACGCCGTGCAGCGGCAATTTTCTTTTAATCAAAGTCGTTGAGAAGGAAATCGCACGGTGGGGTCAACATCATAAAGAAATTTTTCTCTCTTGTTCAAACACAGAGACATAAAGCAGCATACCCCCGGATCATTCATTTTTGTGACTTGACTTCTACACAACAGACGTCTAAACATCGGTTCCTTCTCCCACCTTTTGGGACTCTGCGCCAGCCGTTTTCTGTGATCGGGTTTATCATTCGCCCTCTTTTCTTCTTTCTTCTTTTTTCGTTTTTTTTTTTTTTGCGTACACCGTCCGCTCCTCTCCTCTCCCATTACTTGGCCAAGCTTCGAGATCCGGGAAAAAAAAAGAAAGGTGGTGGGTGAGTGGGGTGGAAATCTCGTTATACACGTTGAAAGTCTTCTTCCCCCTTTTTTTACTTCGGCCTTTCCACTCATTTTTCCCTTAATCACAGACGCACGTTAATGTCTGAGATCCGCTTGTTTGTTGTACGTTTGCCCGATTTTTGTTTGTTTGTTCTACGGCGCTTCTGATACCATCTAACGTCTTCCTTCCGTAGACTCGATCATCTCTGCCCAGGCACCTTTCAGCTGGACTCCTCGTGAGAGTATCCGTGTGGGTGAATAAATACATACATGTATATATATATATATATATATATATTGTTTTTTATCTGTCGTTTACATACATTTTTTATTTGTTGACATTGGTGTCCGTCTGCCCAAGCGAGTGAGGCGGTTCACCCCTTCCCTCGCTCCCTGTGCTTGTCCCTCCCACCACCCCTCCTTTCCTCACCCGTTGTACTTCTTTCTTATTTTTATTTCGTCTCTAGCATTTGCTTGCTTGTGCACGCGTCGTCATTTTCATTGTTTAGTTGGGTTTCTCTCCTCCTTTTAGCTCTTTCTCCCTCCCCCTCCTCCTCTCCTCTCCTGATTTTCCTCTCTTCCACAGTCGTATTTTGTGCACCTCTTCACTCACTTGTCACGCTCTACCTCGAACTGTGCATTCGCGCCTGGTTCTTTTGAATCGCAGTTTACAGAGTTTTTAGGTTTGGCATTCCCATCACTCCATCTGTTCCTCCTCGCTCATTTTTTGTGTGTCTTCTCCTTCTTCTTACCCAACACGCCCCCGCTCTCGGTTTCGGTGTATGCCTTACGGATGGTGCAGCGCTCCCTCTTTTTTTTTTCCCCCTCCCTCCAGTGCTTCTATCGACTTTGAAGGTATACATATATATATATATATATATTTATTTATTGAGGAGGTTACCGTTCCTCACCTGCAACCATCCCACGGGTCTTTCCTTATATCCTGTCGGTTGGTTTGTAGCCTCCAGCACACCAACGATTGTCACACCTCACGTTTCGTGGAACTGCGCGTTGTTTTCTGCCAGCGACATTGCGACACCCAACAGAGGGATGTCACTCACTCACACGGGCACATTCCAGGAGGTAGCCCCGTCCACTGACTTCTTTATGGGCCAGGAGAGCAATGGTCTCGACAATGACATCACCACGACCCCCCCCCCGGAAAATTGCCTTAGCAACCCTAGCGGAACTGTTTTTCGTGGTGGCAGCTGTCTTGGACCTACCGACACGAATGGCAAAGCATCGATGTCAGGGGCGTCGCAGACCACAGTGGAAGTATTTGTTAAGGAGGAGAGCAACCGCAAGCTTCTCTCCACGAGGGGAACGCACGCCTTCGACGACTGCCTCGCCACATCAAATGTCGCCATACCAACGCCCCCCTCGCCTCCCATTGTAAATTCATACCCAGTCGCCACAGGGCCACTCACAACACTTAAAAAAATCGTGCACAGGTGCCGCCGGCACAGATCTGCTGGGTTTCGAAGATGGTACATCGATTGCTTCTGTAGTGAGCAGCAGGTGCACATGATTGCGACGGCACAAAAGATGTTTGGCCCACCGCATGGGGTATGTGTGAGGTATTTCCAGCTGTGGAGTCTCACTGGGGAGGCTGAGTTTTACATACTCTATATCCCGACGATTGTCTGGATCGGTATGCCGCTCCTGGGCATGCAGATCGCGTCGCTGCTGTGCGTGGGGCAGTACGTCACGGGCACCATGAAAGACTTTGCGTGCTGCCCACGCCCGCCTTGCCCACCGTTGCAAATGTACGGTAAGCGCAGCACCCACGAACAAGAATACGGCTTTCCCAGCACACACTCTTGCCAGAGCGGTGTCTTCTCATTCGTCCTCTACACTCAGCTGGTGCGTGCCTTCCCCGATCATGCTTTGGTGTGCTGGCTGGTATCTATCTTCTACTTGCTAAACGTTAGCTTTTCACGTATTTATTTGGGCATGCACTGGATGGGCGACCTAATCGGTGGCTGGCTGGTCGCCATCGTTACAATCGTACTCCACGTGGCTTTTCTCAATCGATGGGAGGCCTGCATCTTGGAGCGCTCAGATACGCCCTGGTGGGGATATGTGCTCCTTTACATGACGCTGCACCTTCTCTCCGTCGCACATGCCACCCCTCATGATCCATGCCCATGTTACATCGATAGCCTTCGCTTCACTGGTGTTGTGATCGGCGCTACGGTCGGTTTCTGGACCTTCTATTCGACCTATGGCACACTGGCGGCACGCCCTAAACCGAATAACATATTTGATGAGTTTTTCTCTCTCGCTTTTCTCGCCCAGTGGATTGTGTGCATTGTGATCGTTGTCGTCAGTAAGGAGGTTTCCTCCTTCGTCGCTGGAGTTGCACTCAAGTGGATCTTCACATTTTTTTCCGGTGCCTACGCAGTGCAGTTGCCCAGGTCCTTTCGGCCACTTTATTTACGTATGGCTACAGTTGTCGGCCTGACTACTCTTGGCAACGAACGACGCCGAGAGTACTACCTCCCCTATACCGCCAACAAGGCGTCTCCGAAGATGCAAGGTGACACTGTCCACAACAGCCCTTCCTGTGTCAGAAACACCTCATTTTCGCTCATCGACTCGGACGCGGTGAGCTCACCAGACGGTTTCTTAAATAGTCATCAAGTATGGTCGCTTCGCACTCACCGACACTGGTGGCTTTGGGATGTACACCAACGCACTGTTTCCTATGCAACCACGGGCTTTGTTGTGAGTTTTGTGTGTCAGGTTCTCTTGCGGGAAGGGTTCGGGGTTGGACAGTCCTCTTCGACTCCTGCGATGCATAACCAGTGACCGTTAAGGTGGGGGGAGGAAGACAATGAGCTGTGGTGCAGCGGAACATAACTGAGGAAATCCTGCTCGTGGCAGCGTTCCTTCCCCTCGAACGCGCACAGACATGTGTATGTACGGTGCGTCTTTCTTGTGTTGCCTCCGCCTGTGTCCCCCTTTTAAATACACACGGATGGTTAAATCGAAAGGGATTAGAGGTGACGCGTGCAGTATTTTTTTTTTTGTTTGCTTTCGTTTTTTTTTTTTTTTTGTGGATCCCCATGCCTCACAACTTACTCGGGGTTGCAATGACTCCTCTTTGATGAGCGACTTGATGCTGAATTGTGCACCTCGGATGCATAGCAGCGCACATTTTTTTTTGTTTTTGTATATGTTTTGTGTCTTCACTCGCATCTCGATGACGGGGCCTCTCCCTGCTTTTTCTTTCTTGTTCATGTGCGCTTGTGTGCATGTGGAGGGAGGGGAAGGGAAAGAAGAAAGCGCTCCACTCGACGATGAAGAAATTGGTAGCTTCTCCTCGGATGTGGCATGCGCAACGGTAGACAATACAAAGGGGCGAGCGCAAGTGACAAGGGAAAAAAGGAGATGGCAGCAACTGCGCTCACTTTATGGCTTCCATTCATTTTCTTCTTCCTGTTCCTTGTGCTCTGCCGTCGACCGCTGCTTCTCTACTCTTGCCTGTGGTGTGCAGCTGGAAGGTACACAAGAATCCCCAACTCTCCCTGTTCACCACCCAATGACCTCGTAGTGAACGTAATTTTCGCCCTTCTCTCGAGGACCTTTTCTCTGATTCATGCAGGGCAAAACGGCTCACGAAGATGCGGACAGTGGGTGCGCGGGGACGCGGGGAGGGGGGGGGTGATCGAGTGCGTAGGTAGCGTGTTCCCCTTTCAGAAGACGTCTACCTGCATGTCTGTTCACCTCCCCTTCCATCATCGATGAAGTAGAGCAGCTTTTTTGGGGGGGGGGAGGGAGGGAGGTCTGATGGCAAATCACTGACGCTGTTGACACACGGCTGTACGGCTGTGTTTATCCTTTTTCCAAATTACCAGGGCATGCACAGTCCCACCCGGAGCGACCTGGATTTTAGCGTAATGTTACGTACACAGTAAGTGGGAGCGACGGTCATCATCATCGCTGCAGAAACAAAAAAATCCCCTCTGTCTTGGTTTTGCCATGCATCTTTCCCTCAACTCCCCCCCCCCCCACTCGCATATTTTACGTGAGAGTGGGCTCTGTGGTCACCGGTGGTTCACCGCTTCCTTGACTATAAACAAATTCTTTTTTTTTTTCAAAACCACGCTTTATTTTCACCGACTACTTCCCCCTTTTCTCCACCTCCGCAACGTCTAGAGGAGCAGCCGTTTGGTGTGTGTGTGTGTGTGGGTGCGTTATTGACTGAGGCAGAGTATTCTTGCTGGGTTGGCCATCGTCAAGTCCCCCCTCACATTTTTTTTTCCTGTGACAGAAGGTCAACAGAAGCCATCATGTTATGTACTACTCCCATTTCCTTGGCCTCAACGGCCAAGGGATACATGAATCGAGTCATGGTGTACGCCCATCGTCGCCGGAAGGCACGCTACCTGGCACCCAAAAATGCTCACGTTCGCTCGCCGCTTGCAAATAAAATGCCAGAGGAGTATGGTAACACATGGGACCCCCGCAGCGGCGTGGAGTGGCATAATCGCATGCGTAACCGCAATCATTACCGGCACTGGCCCTGGGCTCGCTGGTCTGACGATCCCATTCGTTTCCATCAAGACAGTGTGTGTCGGCGTACTGTGTCGGCCGCCAGCGCCTCGGCTAACGATGGGGCACCGGAATGGGACTACTACGCGGAGGTCGGCGAGGAATATGAAACACCGTCGCACTTCCCACTCACCTACACGGCCCCGTTCATCTATCAATACACCGCGAGATGCTGGTCGCGCCTAGACCTGGAGTCTTACCTGGAGCACATAGAGCGAAAATCTGGCCTCCGCACTATCGCGGATGTTACGTCCATGAAGGAGGCCTTATACACGTGGTGGCATACCGAGGCCATGGACAAGGTTCCATTGGGTGTATTGCAACACCTCGACCTGGTGTCTCGCGACATTGTCACCCAGAACACCCGCAAAGCTCACCGCACCGAGCAGCATGAACTAGGCATTCTTCGAACGCGCGAGATGGAGAGGTATTACGCGTTGCCATACTTGCGCGGCCCTGCCATGCCCATACAGCTCGCACAGCCGTCTGGCAAGTATCCTCATGGAAAGTTTATGCAAATGAAGGAAGGTGTGCAAATGCACCCTCTCCATAAGACAGATGCACGATACACTCACAATATGTACCCTGCATAAGCGATGCCGCTCCGAGGATCGGTATGCAGAAAAAGAAGAGCACTGCCTCAGCAGGGCGAGAAGGAGGGATACAAGTAAATTTGGTTGGATTCGCATGCGCCTTGGAGCAGGTGCGCCATCCCGTTGCTGCAGTACCCGCCCGTTCCCCCCCCCCCCCATTCCTCCGCTCACTCTCTCCTCTTGCACAAATCCTTACCGACTCGATTTCTTCTGCGTCAGCATCCGTGCGTCGGCTTGTGTGGGCATACATTTTTGTAAACCTACGAGTTTATTTCCGTGGATACAGTGGAGGGCACACGTGTGCAGTGCTCGTATTGTTGCTTCATCATATATATATATGTGCGTGTGTGTGTTTGAAGTGTCAATCGTTGTCATTACTTCACTCTAAAAAAAAAAGAAGTTATGCGAAACAAGCAAAAAAAAAACTCTCTAAACTCCAAATGCTTAGGCGTGTGCCTGTGCCTATGAGTATGTGTGCATTTATGTATCATATACCTACGTCGGCTACACCCGCTGACCCTCCCTTTTTTTCTTCCAATGAATCCTGTGATTTGTTCGCAATGTCGCAGCTTGAAATTGTCCTGACCTCCTTTTCCCTTTTCCTTCACATATATGCGCACACACACGCCTTTCCCGACACTGTTCGTAAACCGTTAGCACACGAATGTCCCGATTCGAGCAAGAGGGTGTTCTTTTCTCTCTGCACTTTTTTTTTTTTTGACACAATCCTTGTAGACAACACTCATCTCGTATACGCGTGTAACACGCCTTTAGTGGGGAGCCTTACCTCTCCCCCTTCCTCTCCGTGCCGAACTTGGCTGTTGCGGCTCCTACTGTATCCGACTACACACTGGCGAGGGAGCTCAAAAAAGAAAAAAAGAGGATAAGTGCACAATATCCGTGCCAGCGATTGTGCAGTATTACGAAGCAACCCAGGTCTCGTACCTGGCGCACGCTTAGTTGATCGTCATTGATACGTGGCTCTGCTGAACCCGCCCTTTGCTTCCCCTGACCCACGGTCACACCTTTGGCTGACCTTTTCACAGCATCGCCGCGCGAAATACCTCTCATATATATATATATATATATATATCTACTCTTGCAATCACGTGTCGTTTGTCCATTTGAAAAACTTTCTATTAGCATAATTTTTATCTGACAAGGGCCTCTGAGCATGTGTGGCTGCTTGTGCCACTGCGTGACTACCAACTTTTTTCTCATCGGTTCTTTCCCGACGTCCCTTCCCTCCTCCTCCTCCTCTGTCTATTGAATTCTTGTCGGTGCACACTTTTTTTTTTCCTGCTTCCCTTCTTGTTTTTGTTTCCTCTTTTGGCCGGGGGTGGGGGGCAGTGCTTGTGTGTATTAATAGTCCATTTATTAGTGTGCTGATAATTGTGGAGCATCTTCGGGTTTGTGTGTGTGTGTGTGTGTGTGTCTGTGTGGAACATCGTTTGCTCGGTCGTTTATTTGCACTGCCGTGGTGGTCTCCGGAAAAGAAAAAGACTTTTTTTTTTACCTCTTTGCTCTTTCTCCGCCTTCCCCCACTTCATCCTGCGTTGCTGAAACAATTGATCACACCTATAACAGAATAAAGCTTTCTCGGTCGTTATCCTACGTGTCTGCAGCTGTTTACTAGCTCTCTTCTCCACTGAACTGTTTTTGTTCACCCCCCCCCCCTCCACCCCAGTCGTCGACATCCAACTGAACAACAACAACAAAAAGCAGTGGTCCCTCTCTAAGTCGCAGCGGAGCTATCAAACATGTGGAGCTTTTTTAGTAATGTTCGGGAGTCACTTCGGCAGGTCGTTGCTCCTCCCCCGAATGCTAGCTCTGCAGGGGGCGCTACTGCTGCACCCGATATGACCACCTCCCCCTCCACAACTGCAGAAAAGAAGGGTCTTGAACAAACACTGGACCAGCTCACCGCAGGGCTGTTTCGGGCATGGCGCAGGGTGGACCAGACGGCCAGCAAACTTCTCACTCAGGCTCTCGACAGCACAGCACAGCACCCGGGAGATGCACAACCAAAGTTGTTTACCCTCAAAGCAGACGCATGGGCGTCTTTGCCAGATGATGAAATTCTGGAGCTGCTTGTAGACGCAATTTCACAGACCAGCGATTGCGCTAGTCAAGCGCTTGACGAAGCCTACTTCCTTTTGAACCTTGGCATTGAGGAGCAGATCACACACACGACGGACTACCTTGGGTGTTATAGGTGGTGGGATCATGTGGTGAATCGACGTCTTGGTGTTTGTCACGATCTCATGCAATCTCGCTTCCCCGCCATCGCCTCTACATCGAAGCACGCAGCAACTGTAAAAGCGATGTACGAGAAAATTGAAATGATTCGGCACCTCAGCACTGGGCCCATGGCTGCGGTAGCGGCTCGCGGCCGCCTTCTGGAGGACGAGCGCTACGACTTGCTCAAAACACTTCCAACTGTATTTCCCGTGCATGAAAATTTTCAGTCCAAAGGAGTCTCCGTTACGACTTCGACCTCTGCAGGGTCCGCTGCAGAGCAGCACGGAGCCGCCACCCAATTTCCTGCATTTGATACCGAATCACAAAGCGAGTTGTCCACTACCCTACCTACAAAGGATCCTGTTCGTCCCGCTGATTATCCACCACTTACTGCTCCACCGTCAGCCAATGCAACGGTTCCTACTAACACTGCCAAAACACCTGTGCACAGTGCCGATGTGACGCCCTCGTTACAAGCAAAAACCTCTACTCTTCGCTACCCTTCCAACTCGATAAATACCGCCGACGAACAAGCACGCGTAGCTGCTGAGGAGCAAGCACGCCTCGAGCGTGTGGCCGAGGAGGAACGCCTGGCACGCATGGCTGCTGAGGAGCAGGCACACCTCGAGCGTGTAGCCGAGGAGGAACGCCTGGCACGCGCTGCTGAGGAGCAGGCACACCTCGAGCGTGTGGCCGAGGAGGAACGCCTGGCACGCGCTGCTGAGGAGCAGGCACACCTTGAGCGTGTGGCCGAGGAGGAACGCCTGGCACGCGCTGCTGAGGAGCAGGCACACCTCGAG
>CM007316.1:877529-901155 GCA_000333855.2 Endotrypanum monterogeii | reverse complement strand
AGCGTGTGGCCGAGGAGGAACGCCTGGCACGCGCTGCTGAGGAGCAGGCACACCTTGAGCGTGTGGCCGAGGAGGAGCGCCTGGCACGCATAGCTGCTGAGGAGCAGGCACACCTCGAGCGTGTGGCCGAGGAGGAACGCCTGGCACGCATAGCTGCTGAGGAGCAGGCACACCTTGAGCGTGTGGCCGAGGAGGAGCGCCTGGCACGCATGGCTGCTGAGGAGCAGGCACACCTCGAGCGTGTAGCCGAGGAGGAACGCCTGGCACGCGCTGAGCCTTTTATGGAAAAGGCGGAGACACTGTCAAAGGCGTTGGCCGTGGTAGATGTCGAGGAGGTCAAAGGGAGGGCTCGGGTCTCGAGAGAAGCGCAAGAAGCGTGGGCAATGCTGTACGGTGAGTTGATGGTGAAGGTTCACCTGATGAAGGCTGGTGTGGCGACTGTAACCTCTAGTCATGGGATCACGGCGGAGTGGTCGGACAGGGCCACCATAGAGAATGGGTGGAATGATGATGAGGATGATTTCGAGGAGGTTAACATGGATTCCTGTAAAAAACGCGCTCACCTCTCCGATCATCGCTTTGGAAGGAGCGTTACGAACCTCTCTAGGTCGTCATCTATGCTCTATGCGCATTCGCACACAGAGACATCTCTAGTAGGGCAGGGAGATAATCAGACTGCACGGAAGAAACGCACACCCCCTGCAACGCCACCTCCTCGCACCAGAGAGTCCGCTGTCAGAGACACACCTAAAGCCAATGAAGTCAACCGACCAGGCGGAATGAATTTACGGAAGAAGTCGCCACCTGCTCGCGCGGCGGTGGTGGCTGGAGCAACGCCCATATGTCCACCCTCATCGCGTGCCTCTCTTGCCAGTAACAGCTCTGTGAGCAGCCCTTACAGCGCCGTCTTTAATTCCAACACTAGCGCAGCTGGATATCAACGCATTCGCCAGCTGAGCACTGTCTCGAGCCCTTCCTCCGCTGCAAAGCAACTCAAACGACCAGTGCGCCTTGAAGAGGACGACAAGTGGGATGATGACTGGTAATCACCCTCTCACTTGTACTTATTTTCCTTGCACACACACACATATATATATATGTACGTGCACTGGGCGGTGCGGGAAATCAAAAATGCTTCTTTTCTCATGTCTTTCACAGAATACATGTGTGTCGGTAAGAGTGCTCTGACAAGATCAACACGTCGTTAGATGGATATTTTCATAAGGCTCTCTTAGCCCCTTCTTCCTGGCGCCGCTTCGGTTTTGTTCCGCAATCCAAAGTTTTTTTTATTTGTTGGTCAATGGATGATGTACTTTTCTCGATGGAGTATTACGTTGCTGTTGTGTCAGTGACAGCCCTGTAGGGTCTGTTGATCTTGGTTGTCGATTTCGGGCATGATTTCTGTCGATGGGTAGGGTGGAGCACAACATACGTGTGTGGTGAAGTGTACTGTGTACGTCATAACATGAAGTGAGCAGATACGTGCCTGTTGCTGAAGTTACAGCTTTTAAACAAAAAATCGTTTTCCCCCTTTCAGGTGGAGAAGTTACGCTCGGTCGAACAAGGGAGGGGAGGAGGGGGGGGATAGAAATACAGTCCTGTAGTTGCGAACGAGATTTCAATTTGTGACTTGGCTTCCGTGCTCCACGAAGCCAACCCTAGGTGGTCCCAGCGACCCGTTTCACTGCATTGCACGTTGTGAAATAGCACCAAGTCGGAGCGAAATGAGTTTGCCAAAGCAGAGCCCCCCCCCCCCCCCCGCCGTCCCTCCATTGTCACACGTCTGTACTGACGCGATAGTGCTGCACCCCCGCGCGTGCGCCAAAGATTTGGCCTATCCCGCGATCGAAACCACCACAGCCCCTTAACAGCACCTCCTCCTTTCTGGTGTCATCAAACCTCCCCCTCTCTTTTTTTTACTCTTCGATCTCTTTTCTTTCCGCTTGCTGATTCTACCCCCACCCCCGCCGCCAACTTCTACCCACTTATATTCCCTCGCACACGTGTACATTGAACCCGCTCACTCTACTGTCTTTTATCTCACGTTAAAGACTATCAGCATCATCATCTCTATCCTCCTGCAATTTCTCTTTTCTTTAGCTTTCCCCCACAGCGGGCTAGTGTCATCAGCGAGACTCGTACGCGCAAGCACACAACCGCTTTTTTTTTCTTCTCCTCCTCCAGGTCTCCCAATTTAACTTCTCGACTCTGTACATCCTTGGCCTACCCTGGCATACGCAGATACTTTCTTTAAAACTTTACCCCCCTCTCTCTCTGACTGTTACGTTTCTCACCACCTGCTCGATTTCCTTTTTATCCCATATAATTCACACGACGGGGCGCAGACATGTCAGCCGGGGAGCAAGAGATCACGCACGACTCTATGCAGGCTGCTGCAGAAGTCACTTCGAAAAAGAAGGAAAATTCTTATTATTACTGGCATGGCCACGAAAAGGAGCGAGCTAAGGTTGGCGATGTCGCTCCAATGCCAACGCCACACCTCGTCTCCAAGGATGATGTGCCAACCGTCTCGGTGCCTACCGTCTCGACGATGTCTATATCAAAATACAGCTGGTGTGATGGGGAGAAGTATGTGTCGGTGTACATCGACACCGTATCACGGGAAGACGAAACGCTAGATGAGAGTTCGATTGAGGCCAATTTCACAGGAAAATCGTTCAAAGTTACATTCTCCGCGGTAGACGAGACAGGGAAGACTCACGTCAAGTGTCTCTCCCTTGGTCTGTCGAAGCGGATCGACAAGGACAAGTGCTCGGCGAAGGTGAAGGCAAAAACAAAGCAGATTTTGGTGAGATTGGCAAAGAAATCGGAGAGGACATGGCTGGACCTCGAGGGGAAAGCCAATGACCATGAATCGGAATCCGATGACGATGCATCGGACGCGGAATAAGTTCATGTCGTCTAGGAATCCCTCGTTGCATTTTTTTTTGTTGTTGTCCTGTTGTGGTACACTTACCACCCCTCCAAGTGAACCATAGGGCTTGTGACGAGACTAGAACGATGTGGTGGTGGTGGTGGTAGTGGTGGTGTTGGTGATAATAAGGACACAGGTGAAAAAGAGAAGTGGGGGGAAATGCGTGGTGAAGTCTACAACGACAATCAGCCGGGGCGACTCGACTCCAGTGACTCCCACCCCTTCTCCATTTCTCCTTCTCCACGCCCTCACCCAAGAAAGTTTCACAGCAAAAGAAAATGTCAAGAAGGTGGAGGAGGAAGAGGAGAAAGGTGGATGAGGCACATCCGCTTGTTTTGGTTATCTTGCTCGTGGTGTTCCTGTTCTCTTTTTTACCCTCGTTCCCTCCCTCCCTCCCTCCCTCCCCCTCCCAGCTGACCCCTTCTCGCTTCCCGCCTCCACCTATTCTCACGCCCCACTTCCTCCCCCAGAGTGAGCGTGTGTATGAGTGTATGAAGGTACGGATTGTTTAGTCTTTTTTATTTATGATATATCTATGTGTGTGTGTGTGTATGATACATCTCTTTCACATTTTTTATGTTCACTTTCTTTTTCCCTTTCTAATTTTATCAACAATTTTTTTTTTCGGGGAAGGGGGTGGCATAAACCACACAAATAACCTCTGACGCAAACGTGAGGGAGTCGCACATGAACGAGTAGGAAGTGCAGAAGGCAAGACGGAAAAACGGTACAAATGACTACCAGAATGCGAGTGTGTGTGTGTGTGTGTGTGTGTGTGTATGAGTGAGTGGGGCTCCTGTAAAAAAGAGACTACCGCTTGTTTTTGTTAAAGATTCTTCACAATTCCTCTTCCTCTTTTTTTTTCTAATACCACCACCTCGTTTTCCCCTCCTTGTTGCGCTGGGCTCTTTCTTCTCTTACTTGTACCGGACCCGACGTGGATGAGCATTTTACGGATGTGTGTGTATCTCTGTTTTCAAGGCGCCAGTACGACTGTTTTCTCATTACGAATCCCCTTCGCCGCCCCCCCCTTCCCCTCCCCCAAAAAAAATCGAGAACAATGAGATCTATTGTGTGAGTCGCATATGTGCTGCGAACAGCAATACACACACGTATGCATATATGTATATATATATATATATGTATATATATATATACATATATATATTTATGTTGATGTTTGTATACATCACACTGAGGGGGAAAAAAGCATGGGGACGTGTGCATTTGTATGCATGGAATCGAAAGGAGAAGTGGAAGTAAAGAAAAAACAATTTCCACCTCTCTGTCTCTGGATTGCTTCCTTCTCCTCTGACACTCATTACACCTTACAGCACCAGGCGGGATACATCACCTAAATGGTCTTGTTTTTTACTGATCCACGTCGCACACGTTGGCGGACAGTGGAGAAAAAAGTAGTAGTAGAGGTCTACTATCCTCTACTCCGTTGCGCCTGCCGCTTCACTTGATGACATGACCGTTTCTTTTTCTCACCCATTTCCCTCCTCTCCTCCACTTATGCCCTGCGTCTATGACATGTGTACCCGGACCATTATCCCTCTTTTTCTGTGATATCCTTTAGATTGAGATAGAGGAAGAGTTGGTGTGACAAATAAAATAAGGTGCTATTCTCCCTCAGTTTCCCTCGACTTTAGGGCTCTGCCGAAAGCGCGTGACCACTCATTCATTCTTTCGTTGACACACACGCACACAAACCACCACCACCGCAGCGGCGGCAGTCATAGTGCATACATCTTTCATGGAGTCACACTCTCAATTATTAACCACTTGATCGCTTTGAGGCGATACATCACCGCTCTCTCTCTTTCTTCTTATTTTTCTGTGTGTTTGCGTGTGCTCTGTGTTATCAACTCACGTTTCTGGGCTTGTTTTTTTTTTTTTCATTTTGATATCCCGACATATTTGCTACAGGAGTGAAGCGAACAGAAAAATCCCACGAGAAATTTAAGAAAAAGAAGTAGAAAAACACGACCGGCGGGAAAGACGAGAAAAAAGAGAGAAGAAGCACCAACGCATTTTGGGTGACAAGGAGCCCCCACCAATACTGTTGCCACCACCACTCAAGATCAGAGGAAAGAGAAAACGACTCATTTCTCAACACAATTCGCGCAACAAAGACGCAGGAGCCGCGCTGTGGTGTGTGTTGGTGGGTGGGTGTGTGGGTGGGGGAGGGGAAGAGAGGCGGTCATTCCTCGATAGGTACGCAAGAGGTTTCGTGGGGGTGGATCTGGGATTAAGGACGAGATATCAATACCCTCGCCTTAGAGACAGTCGAAGAGGGAGGTGCACACCGTTTCCCTGCAACACTCACTGTCCAACTTTTCCCCCCTGCCGACCCAGAATAAACATATATATATATATATATATATAAGACCCACACAGACTTTTTTCACCTTTGCTTTCGCGTAGAGCATCGTCACTGCGAGATATTTGTCTGCACCTTGTCTACTATTGGACCCCACTGCTTTTGACGCCGCACCACCGCGTACCACACTCCTTGTGTCCAAGAAGAAGGCTATAACACTGATACCTTCTCCCCTCTGCGCTTGTATGCCGTGGGCGTGCTGTTGACACAAGTGCGTTCGTTGCCCGACCTCAGGATATACATTTTTTTTTCGGGTTTCCCCGTTGCTCCTCTCATCGTTTTTCTGCTTTTCACCGCTTTCTGTGTCACGATCTTTCGTTACGTATATATATATATATATATATATATATATATATAT
This sequence comes from Endotrypanum monterogeii, assembly GCA_000333855.2. Taxonomy (NCBI): domain Eukaryota; phylum Euglenozoa; class Kinetoplastea; order Trypanosomatida; family Trypanosomatidae; genus Endotrypanum; species Endotrypanum monterogeii. The sequence continues at coordinate 895,476 of CM007316.1, read as the reverse complement.
ATTTATTTATTTGAGGGCTATTCACTTTTGTTTCTCCCTGTGCGTGTCCTTCTGCTCACCCCTGCGTGCGCTCATTCTTCCCTTTCTTGATCCTTTGTTATAGGTGTGCGACTTTACTTTGGTTGTTGTTGCTGTGCACCTCCTCCCGTGACCCTGCAACGCCCTATCCCCCCCCCTCTCCCCCACACACACAAAAAAAAGAAGAAAAAACTGTGTGATCGTTTTTGAATCATTTCCTCCTCAGCCCACTTGTTGAGTGCCGTAGGTATTGCTACACTTGTACGTACTCGCACACCGACACGCGCCCTCTACCTTCCCCTCTGCTTCTTTCAGTGTGTTTTGAACCACACACACACACACACAGGCACACACATACTTTTTTTTTGTACAACGCTCGAAACGAATCCCTGTACCTCTGCCAGTTCTCTCCCTCCTCTCGCGCTTCGTATCCCACTCACCCACTCCTCCTCCTCCATTGTTGTTGTTGTTTTCACTATTTGCGAGGAGAGCGGAGTGAACGCCTAGCACCTCTTAACCACACGCATCGCATTTGTAACTCGACTCCATCCAGCGAAAGAGACGGAGAAAAAGAGAAGAATAGCTCAAAGAATTGTAGACGCCTCCCCCCTTTTTTTTTGCTTGTCACTCTCACTCTTCAGCAGCCATTCTGCTGTGCTGGTGTTGGGAAGTAGGGACGAAAAAAAAAAAAGAAGAATCTCACACTTTCAAAGGTAAGTATATTGAAGCTCTCCTCTTGATCCGCTCTGCTCCTCCTCCTCACCCCCTCCCCTTCCCTGTGCGTTCAACAGCGCCTATCTACGCCCTCTTTTTGTTCTTATTTTCGTACCTTTTGTGTTTTTTTTCCCTCTGAATTGAGCTGTACCCCCGTCTCCAACGGCAATTCTCTCCCAGCACCGCTCTTTTATTCATCACCCTACTTTATTATTGACTCGACGTGAACCCACAAGCATTCAAAACACGAAAATAAAATTTTAATAATATATTTATATACACATATATATATATATATATATATATTATATTTTATATTTATAGTTGTATATAACGAGAAAATTCATAAAACAAATAGTTTGAGGAACTGGGCGCCGAGCTGCCGAGAGGGAGAGAAGGAATCAAAGGAAACAGTACAAGAAAACAAAAGCAAAACAAAGAGAGGGAAGGGGAGTGGAAGGTTGAACCTTTGATTTGAAGCCGCTGGTATCATAACTGTTTTCTTTTTTTTCTTTAGAAATTCTCATTGTCGGCTCCCCTCGAGAGAAGAGGAATTCCCTTTTTTTTTTTATTCAGACAAACATAAAGCAGAGCAGAAAAACAAACAAAAAAAAACGGACTGGTGTTTGGCTTTCTTTTTCCTCATTTGATTGCTACTATTATGAGAGCCTCTCGTTAGGGTAACGAACCGCCTCATTATTGCTCCCCTTCGATTTTTGTTGTTGTTCACTTCCTTGCGTTGTCAGCTCTTGATTTGTTTTATTTTTTCTCCCTACAGAGCGCTTTTTCATTTCCAATTTGTTTTCGTTTTTTTTTTTCAATTTTTTTTTTTTTTTGGTAGGGAGGGGGTCGTTCACTCTTTCTGAAAGTTGATCAGCTCCTCGAGCTCCCATTTCTAGTTGTAGCGTCTACAGCCGAGGCACTTGACACATCTAAAAGGAATTTATTAGCCGTTACCCCCTCCCTCCTCTTCCTCTCCCCCTAGACTTCCCCCCTTTTTTTTTACATTTTCACTGTGCATTTGTATTGGCGTCGTATGCGAGTATCTTCGCCGTTTGCACTTCTCTGTCTTTTTCCCAAATCGACAACTTTGGCGAGGAGAAAATTTTAGTTAGTACCTTCGCTCTTCTCCCGCCCTCCTGATTTTTTGTGTATCGTTTTTTTTTTGTTTGTTTGGGTCGCTGAATCGGAAAGGTGTTGATCTTTTTTTCTTCTTTTCTCCGTGTGCTGAGCATTTAGTGTAGGGTGTGGGCCCCCCATCGAGCACGGACTCGACCCCATTGGCAGAAACCAGAGGAGCTTTTCTGTTACAAAGCAAGTGCAGCCACGGCAAAAGTGAACAACAAAGTGTAAGCTAAGTTTACGAACCAAAGAGGGGGGGAGGGGAGGGAAAAAAAGAAGCAGATTTGGCGTCACGCGGCCATCATCGGTCTCCATTTGTCGGCGTGGGGGAGTGAGGCTAACACACAAACAACAACAACAAAAAAGAGCAACTACAACAGAAAGCAGATCTGCAGAGAATCGGAGTGTACGACCCGTGCGTGTGTGTGTGTCCTTTTGGGGGGGGTTTAACGCCACTTGGTCAACTTGCTCCACGTAATCCTTGGAAGAAAAAAAATCGAAAAGAAAAACAGAAAATATTTTTATTTCGGTGAAGTATCCTCCCTCGTTTTGTTCATCTCTGCTTTTAGTGCTCATTTTCATAGCTGTGGTTGTGGCAATTTCCCCCCTAAACACCCTCCTTTCCCGTTACACTTTTTTTTTTTTTCTAATCAGTGGGCTCTGTGCCTCTAGGTTCCAACATTTATTATTTTTAAATTTTTTTCCTTACCTTTTCCCGCTCTAAGCCGCTACTACTCTATCCAGTTTTACTTTTTTTGGGGGGTGTGGTGGTGGGGGAGGGAGGAAGGGCGTAAGTTACTGCATGCGTATTTGCACGTGATTCCTTTTGACATCGCTTGTCTCCGTCGGCAGTTATTTCTCTTTGCAGGCAAAACCTCATCTTTATTTGGGGAGGTATTAAAAGACTTCACACACTCTCTGTTGAACCCGAGACATCTCTCAATGACCAGTGACGAGGAGGAGAATGCGTTACGTACGTCTCCTATAAAAGTGCCTTGTGAACTCGAGTTAGAGCCGCACAAAGCTACCACCTATGAGATTGCCATGGACTCCTCTTCTTTAAGTGGTTCCATGGTGTCAGTGACGTCGACTGCCATCCCCAAGTCCTCTAGTACACGGCCCCAGTCGCCTGTGACGACGGGTGCCGAGTATTCATTCTTTTCTCAGGTATTTTCGTTGGACCCGTGCGGCGTGAAGATGCGAGAGATTTACAGGCATTCTGCAGAGGACTCTACACTGCGCGTTAAAATTGCTGCCAATGTCAAGCCTTTGCTTCACTCCGTAACTGGCCACGAGGCCGATGAGATCATCGACGTGCTGTATGTTAAAGAAATGTGGTTCACAACGGAGGTGTTGATCTATGCGCTTTGCTTGATGAATCGACTCACTGGTCGTTATCGGGAGTGGTCTGCTCCGCACATCACGGAGAACCACGACGATGCCAGTGGAGTGGACTCGCTTATGCGCTCCAGCACCAGCGTGCGCACCTTGAGCTCCAAGCCCTCACACATATGCAGCAGCACCTCCAGTGACGCTACCCATCCTGACAGTTGCGACGAGCTCAAAGGAAATGACACGCCACCAGACTCCGTGGAGCGCGTTAACAGTGCCAACCCAAACGGGCTCGGCGATGTCTTTAACCGCTACAACACGCGCCGCCGCGTCGTTGCACTGCTACTCCTATCTGGCAAATTTCATGGGGATACCGTGTACAAGACATCCTCCCTGACGAATGCACTCAATAAATACCGCTGCGAAAAAGGGGCACTGCAAGAGCACCACATCGTCACTACCCTCGACTGCTCTACCGCCACTACGAAGTCGATACCAAATAAGCCCTTTCCTCGTATCGCGCCTGCTCATCTTGGAGAGTGTGAGAAGCGGCTGTTCCAGGAGCTGGGGTGCACCGCAATGGTTCTGCTAAGCGAGTACCAACGTTGTGAGGAGATCGTATTACGAGGCATTTGAGTATTACATATTCGCGCGAGGAGGTGCCTCAGAAGCATGAACTGAAGATGGTACTCTTGGGAAAAAAAACCCTAAAGAATCCTGCTACTCCCCACCAACACCATGTGTGTGTGTGTGTGTGTGTATTAGCTGTAGATGTTCGCCTCTCTTTCCTTGTTGCTTCTCCAGTTATTTGTATGTCTCCTCTCTCCGCTACCGCTGCTGGCAGGCTCGCTGGGGATAGATAAAGCATGTGTGTTTCTCTTCCTGTTTGATTCTATAAGATCCGTAGTCCTCTAATCAGAGAGCATTTGATATGTTGTGTGATATTCAGATGCAGTAACTTAGCTGAGAGTGTTACGTCTAACCGTGGGTATGAATTGCACTAGCAGAGGCCACCGCTGTACCACACCTATCCACGAACCCCGTCGGTCACTGAGCAAAAAGTGTTCAATTTCCAAATCGCAATGGGGGGAGGGGGAACAGGAAAAGTGGGAAGAGATGCACGACGAGTGTCTGTAATAGACGTCTCTGTTGACACCTTTCCGGCTGAGAGACTCCATAACAAGTATTGTATTGATCCAGTGAATCGTTTCACGCGAGAGGGATGCACAAACACGCTACACGGGAATGTATAGACGCTCCACTGTGCCGCTTTTGAGGTGTGACGTGATTTCGCTCATTTTTTAAAAATATTTTTATATCACGATTTTTGAATTTTTAGTGTTTTTGCTTACCGAGGAACGAACAAAAGAAGGGACGTGCCTCAAACTCCCCCCACCCCTCTCTCCTTTTTTTCTAAAAAGGATTATTATTGGAAGTGCCTTGTGTAGTGCACAAATCACAATGCACCGGATCAGACATTGCTGACTGTAAACGCTTTTGACTGCACGTCTTTTCCTTGATCTGTAAATCGGAGATAGGATGTGGGGGGGGGGAAGGGGGGAGTTGATGCCCTACATCCCTTGCCTCCATTAGGAAGTGATCCTATACAAACATATAGTGCAGATACTTTTATTTTTGTTTTATTTGTACTTTATTCGAGAACAGGCGGACATTGGTACGTAGACCATTTGTTGATCTATAACCTCACGTTTGACTACGGGTAAAGGGGGCGGAGGAAGCGGAGCCGTCAAGTGGGGAAATGGGTGGGAGGGGGTAACGAGTACAAAAAAAAAAAAACGTGGAGAGGGAAGAGAAGAGGGAAGTCGCTGTCGTGGTATGCCCCACTCTCTCAGTTAAGGAAGCCTTCCCCGCCCCGTGCCCCCCCCCCCTATGACCTCGTGTATATCTTAGAAGAAAGCAGAGTAGACCTGAATGCTTGAGTTGCATGCACACACGTATACTGCATATATGTGTGGGTTTCCGTTTTTTTTCTGGAAGAGTATTCATATCCGGGTAGTCGCTCCTTTCATTGCTTGAGAGCTGAGCTATTTTCAGGGTACCCATTAGTCATGTTATTTTCATTTATGTGTGATTGCATAGGTGTATGAATGATAGCAGCGCTTATCTCTCTCTGTCCTTATTCGCGCATTTTTTTACAACGAATTTTCGGTCGGTGTTTGAGGTGTTGCCGCTTCTCCTCACTTTTGCCTCGGCGCACTGGGCCCCAAACGACTGGTGGATGTGTGTGTGTGTGTGTGTGGGCGTGGGCCGATATTAATTCCCACCCTACTAATCTTTGTCTTCCATTCCACGTGTTTATATTTGTTTATTGGGGTATATGAGATGTTTTTCTTTTTTGGAAAGGGAAAAGGGAGGAGGGAGGAAAAGAGGGCTGCATTTCATCTCCCTCCTCCCCCCCTTCTACCCCTGCCCCTGCCCCCTTCTTTTGGAAGGTGTTTTTTTTTCTTCACAAGACCCTTTTTTCTTCTCCGCTATGAGGAAGCTCAAAAAGAAGTCTCCCTTAGTGGCATGCGCGTAAATCACGTGCGCCTGTGGGGTGGTCGTAAAGGAAACAATATATATATATATATATATATATATATAATATATGTATGTATTTAAAATGTGTAGGAATGACGGCATATAGTTTACCTTTTTTGTGTGTGGGTGAGTGGGCGAGTGAGTGTGTGGTGAAGATCGGATGGTGTCCCTTTTTTCCTGCCTCCCCACCAAAAAAAAAAAAAGCATTAAGATGCATGTAACTTGTACTGCAGGGTATCCTCTCTTGTTCTTGTCGCTGAGTGGGGTCGAACAGAGAACGTTTCTATTATTTTTATTATTTTCCGACTTACCCCCCTCCCATATATATATATATATATATATATATATATATATGTTGTATAGTTTCGTGTGGCCTGCCTCGCTGCCCTGTTGTTCAGAGCTCTCTACTGTGTTCTCCGATGAAGAGAAAAGGTACACCCACCCACCCCACCATCAACCACCACCACCACCACCCTCTGACGGGGTGCAGGCGGGTATGTAAACGAGCACATTTGAAAGTGAATGCGATTGTTGCTGTTTAAAAAAAAAAATGTTTTACGTGTGGACTTTTTCCCCCTACATTTATATAAATTCATTTATATATTTATTTATTTTTACATCTGTGTGGGTGCTTAATGCTAAAGTAGTGATGTTTTCAGGGAGCGTGTTGATTCACCGGCATACCGATGATGCCACAGCACGTTGCTGAGGTATTTGGTCACCGACTTCTGATTGGCGAGTGTGGTGCCTCCAGTGTGTTCTCTCACTTGCATGTGCACACGTGTTCCCCCCCCCTTTTGGACTACTGCTATACTTCTGTAAGCCCTTTCACGTTGCTATGAATTCTATTTAACCACTTCCATTGGTGATTGGTAGGTCGACAGGGAACGGGGGCCGCCCAAGTTGCCTTCACTAAACCCCCTTTTCCATTTTCTTTCTCAAATCTTTTCCGTCTCTCTCTTTTCCTATATTTTCCCTTAGTCCTCTCGCACTTTTTTGTTTGTTTTCATCTGCATCCTACAAAGTGAGTTGTAGACGAGCGCTGAACGCTGCTTTGTGTGCCACGAGATGCATTATTGCATTTTTATGCTTTCAAGAAAGAGGATTGTATGCGTTGTGAGGGACACAAAATGTGCTCCGACGTATCCTCACCCCCATCCCCATCCCCGCCTCCTCAATCCTCAATGTTTTTTTTTTTTAATTGTGTCATCCATTCATCGACAGGGTGTCTCCGGGCGCATATGTATCTGCGGGCCAGGGCATGGGCGTCGCGCTCAAGCCCTGTAGTCACCCACCCCTTTTCTTTCCTTGTACTTGCCTCTCTGTGTGTGTCTTAAGTGCTTTTTTGTATACCTCATCAACTTGCAGCCTCCATCCCCTCCTCCTTGAAGCAAAATAAATAAATAAACGATCAACAAGTAAATACATTCTTCTTTATGGCATTTTTTTTTTGTGTGTGTATCTGTGATACACGAAGGATAATGTATGTTGTTGTTGTTAATTTTTTGTTTGCTTCTTGCTGTGGACAGGGAGGGGAATAGAATGGGGGGAAAGTGTGTGCGTCAATCCACCCACTATTGTTGTTGCATTCTTTTTTTTTTCTTGGATATCTCGTCCCTCCGCTTCAACGAAGCTCATTTTCATTTTTTCCCCTCGCGGCGGGATGATGCAACGCAGAAACACTTGTTCGCTCCCCCACTCCGAAGTTGAGTGTGTATGTGTCTGTCGATGTTTGTATGATTCGAGCATATATAGCAAGGGGGGAAGACAAGGCATGTGCCGATAGGGGTGTGTGTACGTGTACTGGATATGTGTAGTAGGGACATCCAACTTGAGAGATTATTGACAGCAAGAGGAAAACAGAACGAGAAAAAATTAACTACTGGCACTATATTATGGTAAGTGCGAGTAGAGCTCGGAAAGCTATTCGACCGAGGTGGACCCGGGTGAGCCTCAGCACGCTTGGCTTGCTGCTGCCCCTTGCTCTACAAGGGGCAAAAGGTAACAAAAGGATTCTTATCAGTTCAAATCCGTGTCCGCTGACGCCATCAAGCACAAATATGCTGAGAAAGCGACAAAGCAAAAGAGTTGTCGTGCCAGCATCCCCATACCGTTGCGTGAATACATTTCGGACTGGGCAGGTGGGAACGAGCGTTTTCTGTCCCCCCCCCCTCCCTTCTGAAAGCCTTCCGGGCATGGCTCTTCATTTTGCTTCCTTGTAGTACGCGTGCTGATCTCGTACTCGATCCTTTCCTGCTCCTGCTCCTCCTCCCTCTCCCCTGCCATCATCGAGGTTCACATAATGCTCACTGTCGTTCCCAGTGACATGCCTTTGAGCATTGGTGCTGCTGCCTTCAAGACCAAGTGTCGCTGTGCCATTGGCGTCGAGGCTTTCCTCAGACCTCAACGGTCTAGGCTTGCTGTCGTCTGTGCCGGCAGCGGACGCACCTACACATCCATTCCCCTGTCTAACCCGGGCGTGTCCGTCGGCATTGGTCCGAGCACACATCAAGCAAACACCGATGCTGATGTTGACTATCGTACGCCCGGCGCGGTGGGCGACAGGGGGCCGACGCCCTTGACCACGAGCGCATCACCCACCTCCATGCAAGCCGCCACGATGGGAAAACGCCATGTGTGCGAAGATTACCGCAGAGCTCCTCAGCCCGCCTGCGTTCGGATACCGCGGCTTCTGGTGTTCGGTGGTGACGTGGTCTCGGTAACGGCCCTGGAAGCCCTTCACACACGTATGCGTTGCATCGTGGAGAATGCATTGGGCTCCCCGAAAGTGAGCAACAGCAATGACGATGCAGGTGGTCAACAGCATGTCTCTACCGCACCGGTAGCATCGCTTCATGGATCGGGCCTGAAGGCAGAAGCGGCACGAAACCAAGAGGCCATCGCCGATGCCGTGCATGCATGCGTGCGCGACCACATTACGGTTGTGTGTCCGGCACTGCCCCCCGGCATGACGCCGACAGAAGCAGCTAAAAAATTTACCCGACAGTACCCAGTCGTGCGGTACTGCATCGAGCACGGGCTACCGATTATTCCCGTGGACAACCCCAAGTCGCTCACGCGAAGTGAGCTGCTCAAGGAGATGCTAGAGAGCGTGAACATGACGGCGCCTAGCGCACATGATCATCACCCACACCGTGCTTCCAAGACTGCTGCTCTGCTCAGTTACGTACCCCCACGTGGGTTACCGTCATGGACGCAGCGCTGCGGTGCAGCTACCACTTCGCCGTCCCCTGCTCCCTCTGCACTACCGTGCACGTGGCTTGCACAAGGGCGCCCATTGACGGATTACGACCTCTCGGTTGTCGTATCTTTCCGGTACTTCCTGCCAAAGCGCCTACTACAGGTGCTTCCACCGGTGATCAATATGCATCCCTCATTGCTCCCCCGCTACCGGGGCGCCAGTCCCATCTTCAGTGCACTCCGCCGCAACGAGACCGTCGGTGGGGTGAGTATCATTCAAATGAAACCAGAGCAAACCGTAATGGACTCGGGGAATATACTTTGGCAGTGCGAGGTACCCATCGCTCCTGACATGGATATCCGTCTCTACTTCCCGCTCGTCACCCAAATTGGTGCAGCTGGGCTATGTGACCTCATTTTCGGCAAAGCTTCGCCAGGCTGGCGACCAGCAGTGGGGGCTCACAACGAGAGCGATCACCCTCGCTTGGCGAGGAGCGCCACCTTCTTTAGTCCCCCGGCTCCGGCTCCGGCGTGGCTCGCGCTGCGCCAGCGCCGTCGGACACCGCTTGTGCATAGTCCCGGTGATAACGTCGATGTATTGACGTCGACTTCGCTGTGCGACACACGCCCACCGATACAAGCGCCCTTCAACGTTGCCGAGCTCCCGTCCCTGCCTGCCACGTCGATTGGTTGCGCAACAGCAAGTAGTTCCGTGGATCTATCTGAAGGATCCCCAAGGACAGAGTGCAGCCAGGTATGCCTTCGTCCTCGAACGGCGCTGTATCGTGTATCCACACAAATTACCCCTGAGACTGTGCAGGGTGCCAGCAAAAAGTTGCGCGCGCTTTTTTTCCAGAACCAGGAGAAATCTGCGACTTCCGCCGCGACGGCCCCAGCAGCAGCGGCGTCAGCCCACAGCGGAGGCGCACCGCTGCGAAAAGAAAAGGTCTCCCTCACTACACAACCTAAAAAGGGCATCGCAACGACCGCCCTGTGCGCCAAAGTCTTTCCAGAATCGGTGCTAAGTCCGCATTGCGACTGGCCGGATAGTTTTGCTTACAGCTGGAAGTTCGCACAGGCGCAGGCATATCCTACCTACAAACACTTTTCCGAGGATCCCTACCATGCGCCACTTCTGTCAAAGGATGCGGCGGTGGTGCGCTTTAGTTGTATGGACGCGGCTGACGCCTTCGGTGTTTGGCGCGCCTTTGTTGGGGGAAACTTCTTTCATTCTTCCGTGAACGCAACACTCGACAGAGGCAGCTCCCCGGTACGTAATCAGTTGGTCCACCGCGCAGTAAGGCGGCTTCTTCTTAAGCGTACCAACGCCAACGGAGCGCCATGGAACGTCGCGCAGCATCACCCAGAGGGCAAAGGAACGGAACCTCAAAAGCGGCAGACTTCTGCAATGGTGTCAGCTGGACATGGCAGTGCAGTACCCGTCGGTAGGGTCGCGGGGAAGGACATCGAGCTGGACGTGCATAGCCCCGAGGGCCTTCGACTTTTAACAGAAGCGGAAAGCATATTGCGCACACCCTGCTCATTTGCTCACGTGGTGAACCCGACTCTCGTGCCGACGTGTGTGTGTGAAGAACTGGCGGGGGTGGAGAGAGGGGAACTTGTCCCGCAAGCTTCCCCCAAGTGCGCAGACCCGCACCCGAAACAGCAACGACGCGCTCGCTTTTACCATCCGCCACCAGCGATTTTTCGCTCACGGTTGCATAGTCGCACTAATGGAGGGCCTGCATATGAAACGACTCCGCCGGGGAGAAGGTGTGTATCAAGGGATGCTATAATCGAAAACAAGACGATAGATTCACATGGTGCGCAGCTCTCTCTCACAGCGTCAGAATGCAAGGTAGATGGCGTGCAGAACATTTTTCCCTCAACCCCAAGCGTCACTGGCGCCTCCTCCCCTGCTGCTGCCTCTGAAAATGAAAAACCGAAGCCATTGCATCGCCGCTCAAATGCAAGTCGTCTGGTTAGCACTGAAAAAACAGAGGAACCAGTAGAGGATGAGGAGGCCTCAGAGGACTATGTGCCCGAGATCATTCATGCGGGACCACCCACGCAGCACCGTGTGCATATCCCACCAGGAACCGGCTACTTCCCTGAGTCAGATGAAAGCTATGGTGCCATTAAATGCAAGGAAGGGTGGTTTCTATGGAAGGAAGCTCATATGAAATGGGCCAACAAGGCACAGCCGGCTATCCTCATCCGTAAGGGCCTGGCCATGAAGACCGGTGTGCTCTATGTCGGTCTTTTCTCCGAATACTCGTGAAGGACGCGGCTACTTTTCACGTGGGCAAGAAGTGTCCCTCTCGGGCAATGATATACTTAGTGACATCGACCCACTCTCCCCTTCGTGACGATGCGACTGCTTGCGAACCCTTCATGGTACTTGAGTGTCGTAAGCTACCGAGCTGCATGCATGGGTGAATGTACCAACCCACCCCCTCGCTGCTTCTTTCTCTTCTTCCACTGCCGTCCCCCTAGGCACTGCCGCAGCATAGGAATACGAGTGCCCTCCTCACCTATGTGCATAAACGGCACAGTGTCTCTGCCCCAATTTTTTTATTCATTTTTTTTTTTTGGGGGGGGGGTGGAGGCGGGAGAAGGTTGTTCCTGGATGTTGGTGAGTCAGGAGAAAAAGGCGCCCTGTCACACAATCCCTGTTGTGTTCGTTGGTATGTTATCCACCTCGTCATACAACCCCCGGGGCCTGCGTGTCCGACTGGACACGCTGCAATGAACTTTTGGGCACCAGGGCCACAGTATGGTCTGGCTCCCATGGAGCTCCTTTTTTTATCGTTTGCCTACACCTCCACCCACCTACATATCCTTACACCAACCTCACACTCGAGTACACTGATCGCACTGACGCAGGTCTTGATTATGAGCAAAGGATGTTTTGTCGATCATCCCATGTGCAAGGGAAGTGTAACCTAGACCCAGAAGCGTGCGTGCACACACACACGTATTATCCATGCATACGTGCACAAATGGATTCCGTAAAGTGTATGAAAGGCACAGCAACATAAAGCCACGCTTGCACAGGATATATATTTGTTTAAAAAACTTTTTAAAAAAATCGATGAGGGGGAAGAGGTGAGGCTGAAACGTAAATGAAGGAGAAACGATGAAGAGGACCTCGGTAGACTCAATACAATTTTGTTTTATTTGGTTTTCTCTCAATTCGCTTCAAATACTTCATTGAAGTAGAACATCACTCAATCACGGTGCGAAGGTAGAAAAGAGATGATCAAAAGAAGAAAAAGAAGATGGCTCCTTCCCCCTCCGAGTAAGTGAGTCTGTGTGCATGTGTGTGTGTTTTATGTGTTGGACATACACCTTCTCTATTATCTCTATAAATATGCAATGCACCGGGATCTCGATAGTTCAGTACAACTCTCGCACCATTTCTATTTATCTTTCCTCGTCGAAACCGATATGTGATGTCGGGCTGCATGTACACCCAAATATGCCCCTGCGTGATGCGCATCTGGGCATCGCCTACGTCCCCCTCATCTAATCCCCCGCCTCCGTTGACGTTGTCGTCTTTTACACATCTTTTTTTTTTTAATTTGAAAGTCATCAAGGTTTCCACTCAAAGAGAACAGCAACAATGGGCATTAAGGGTCGCCGCAAAAAGATGCGCCAACGCGAGGAATTGGCGAGGCAACAGCAAGAGCAGGCGCAGGCGCAGGGGTATGACAGCGAGGTCGACGACGAGGATGAAGACGCTTTTGCGGGTGGGACGGTGTTGATGGGTGATGGCCCCTTCCGCCCCCCTGTGGATGCTATGGGCCGATTGAAGATGAAGAAGAGTGAGCTGTTCCGTCTTCAAGACATGGAGGTGCTAGAGCACATGCAAGAGGAGCATCAGAGTCGCCGCAAGCAGACACAGCCCGGTGCTGTAGTGATGGGTGGAGGTGGTGCGAACCGCAAGCGTCGTCGCGATGCTGCAGAAGATTCTGTGGAAAAGGTTGCAGAAGAAATCGAGCAAAACTGCCTCGGGCACAAATATGTTAATGACAACCTGTTCATGAACTCGAAAGGTGTCACCAGCGGTAGTGGTGTAGATCAGCCGCAGCGGCGAGGTGATGCATCGTTTGATGCCAAGCACACGTATAGCCCTGGAACAGAGCAGCCATGCGCCACTGTTCACGGCGCCCTCTACCGCCATCCACTAATCGGTCTAGACCCTGTGGTTGTCGACGCCCTTCGACTGAACGGATACCACCGCATGACACGCATCCAAGAGCGCAGCATTCCCTACGCCTTGGAGGGGTATGATCTCCTCGGCCAGGCGCGTACGGGATCCGGCAAGACACTCGCGTTTTGTGTGCCGCTGCTTCACCTGACAAAAGATACTGTCAAGAAGTATCCGCATGCCACTTTAGGACTGGTGCTCGCCCCCACAAAAGAGCTGTGTGTGCAGACACACGCGGTTTTGTCGAGGCTATGCGAGCACATCGCATCTGTGCCGGCGTCTTCTGGTGGGGCACAGTTTCACGTCCAGCTTATCACAGGCGGTACTAAAGTCACGGAAGAGCGTCGGCGTCTCACGTCGGGGATGGCATCCATCGTAGTGGGCACACCTGGCCGCGTCCATGATCACGCTCTCCACTGCAAGGGATGGGACCTGTCACGGCTGCGGATTCTCGTGCTCGATGAGGCAGACCGAATGCTTGCCGAAGGCTTTCAGCGCGACCTAGATGCCGTAATCACCCGAATCCCAAAGGGGCGTCAGACGTTCCTTTTCTCGGCTACCAACTCCAAGTCAGTGCGCGAACTCGCACGCCTCTCCCTCTCCCGTCTTCCCCTCTTCATTTCCACCGCTGCTGATGCCCCGTCGGCCGTGGATATCAGTGACGGCGAGAAGGCGGGGATTTGTGAAGGTACATCGCCGTCCATGGCACCTTACCGCGCGTACAACGACCCGGACGACGACAGCGAAGAAGAGGAGGACGATGCGCATCACGTGAGCGAAAATCAAGAGGACGACGATAGTGTGAAGGACGACTCCGCCGGCGAGTCGGATGCGATTCCATCGACGCTGCGCCAATTCGGCTTCATCGTGCCCTCCAATGATCGACTGCGGGCGCTGTATGCCTTTGTGAAGCAGGTTGCCCGCTGCGCAAAGGCAATGATTTTCTGCTCCACAGTCGCAAGTGCGACATTCCACTGCCAGATGATGGGCTCCGTTGGGTTTCATGATGACGTGATGATGCTGCATGGTCACATGAAGCACCGCCAACGTGTCCAGGCATTTCAGATGTTCACTGAGTGGAAGACTGGAGTGTTGTTTTGCACTGACGTGGCAGCGCGTGGTCTAGATATCCCACATGTTTCATGGATTCTCCAGTACGACCCGCCGTTGGACCCGACTGAGTATATTCACCGGATCGGGCGTACGGCGCGCGCCGGGAATGTCGGTAACTCACTTCTGTTTCTCACACCAGAAGAGGCACCGTTTGTCCGCTACCTTGCCACCTACGGCATTCGTATGGAGAAGTACCCTATGCCGGAAAAACTGCCGCGAATCCAAGAAAAACTAGAGCACGTGCTGCAGCTAGACGAAGTCGTCGCCAAGAGTGCTGTGACAGCGTTTCGCGCACACGTCGGTGCCTACCAAAGCCACATTCTAAAAGAAACATTTGATGTGCACAAGCTCGACCTGCAGGCACTGTCCAAGTCATTCGCGCTTACAGCGGTTCCACACGTCACACTGCCTCGCAACACAGAGGAGGAGAAGCGGAAAGAGTACATCAAAGGTCGTCTCAAGTCGCTGAACCGTCGCCGGTTGGACGCGCTGCGCCACTACGAGGCCAACAAGACGCGCCCGCAGTGGGATAATGGAACATTTGTCGGTGTCTCACGCCCCTCAATGACGTGATACTGCGCTCATCTGTGTGTTGCACCAGCGGCCGACTCGTTCCTCCGCCTTCCCTTTCTTCCCTTTTTTTCCTCCTCCTTCTCCTCCAATGATGCGCTTCGTCTTTTCACCTATTCCCGCCTCTCTCCACGAGGCCGATACGAGTAATACGCCTTGCTTAACCCCATCGCTGATGGAGGATCATCACTAAGAAAAACAAATAATATATATATTTATATATATATATATATATATATATATATAGTAGAAGGCGGGGCAAGGAGACAAAGAAAAAATGTCGCCTTCCTTTCCGTTTCTTCCCCCTCTTCCCTCTCCATGGGTGCAAGCAACCTCCACTTGACCATGCGCACGCGCAACTGTACAGAAGGCACTTGCACCGCACATCCAACCTAGAAAAAAAAAAGAACCTCCATACCCAAATTGTGGATAACAGGATGAAGAACAGCCCGTGTGTGTGCATACACAGGGTGTGTGGGAAGGGGGGGGGGAAATGGAATTGATACCTCGCGACATCTAAACCCACCAGGCGTGGGTGGATATATAAACGCCTTCAGCAGCTGCTTACACTGGCAATGGGGAGCCCACCCCCCCAAAAAAAAAGGCAAAGTGGTGTGGGAGATTTATCAGCACGAATGTACTTCGTCTTTAGTATCCGCGTGCGTGCACCCTTCTTGTGCCTCCCCCCCCCCGGCGTAAGTCAATGTCCACCCGCTTCGCTGAACGACACCTTTTCTTTTTTTCCTCTGGGCTCGACCAAAATCACCCTGACACGCTCTTGTCCCTCCCCTTTTTCCTCCCTTTCCCCGCAAAAAAAAAAAAAGAAGTGCAGAAAAGCAGAACAAACAAGAACTTCGGATTTTCGCCAACACACGTAGTGGCGGTAGAGAGGGTGACAGAGAACTCGCAGGTACCACCCAATAGTGCGCGTACGTGTGCATTTTCTCATTATATCATTCCTTTCACCTGGCACTCGAGATTCGATTGTCTGTGTCTGTGTATATACATCTATATATATCAACGTCAACCCTTTTTTTTTCATTGCCCCCCTATCCTGTTTCGTCTTCTCTTTTTTTTCTCTAAGGCCTTGAGAAGAGCGCGCTGAGTGTAAGTGCAACGCAACTTTTTGAAAAAAAAGCGCTATCGCCGAGCGAGAGAGATCATCAGACTACACGCTGCTGTTCCCCTCTACTCCTTTTTTCTTCCATAAACAGAAAAAAGACCACTCATACAAGTCGCCTCAAACACGCCGACGCACCTCATACAGCTCGGGTCATTCTTTGACACATTTTGGAAGCTTTCTTCTCTTCCTCCTAACCCTTTTTTCTCCCACTTTCTGGCACGTATTTTCCCCCCTGCCAACCCTTGCGCACCTTCGTTTTGTGCACCACCCCCCTTTCCTTGCCCAGCTCCGTGTTTCCACGATGTCCACGTCTTCTATCGTCTCCTCTCCGACTCCGGAGAGCTCACAAAAGCTCAAGGACGCGCAACTCAAAATTGGGATGGCACTAAAAAATGCACAGTACGCTTTGACAACACACGCCCACCGCGGTCTCACAACTGCGCTCTCTGAAAACGTCAGCGCATTGACAGCCCTTAGCACGTACCTCTCCCTCTCTGGCAGTCCAATAAAAGCCGCTGCCATTGCGGGGCAGATGGCAAAGATTCTCAAGTCCGTTAGCGCGCACGTTGCGGCAAAAGAACGGAGCAGTGGTGGCTCGCATCACGCGGAAGGATCGGGTCACAGCAGCGCGCCGAACACTCCCTCAGCCGTTCCCGAGGTTGTAAAAGAATCTATTTTTTCTCCAGGTGCTCCACTAGAATCTGCTGGACAAGAGGCAAAGCTGCAGCAAGCAGTGGAAGATCTCACTCGACAGCTAGACGCGGTGAGAGAGGAGAAGCGTGCCCTCGAGGTGGCCTTGGAAGAATATCGTCAGCGCTCGACCACCTCGACGGAATGTGCAGAGGATGGAGCACAGGCATCGGACGGAGATGACCAAGATACCTCCACGGTTATTCGACTGCTACGCGCGGAGGTGGACAGCCTGAAGCAGGGGGTGCGTAAGGAGCATACGCGGGCGGCCGTACTACAGGATCAACTGCACGAGGCTGAGGAAAAAATAGAAGATCAGCAAGACGAGGTAACAGAGCTAAGGTTGCAGATGAGACTCTCGCAGCAGCAAAAAATCTCCCTAGACGCACAGTTAGAAAAAAAGCAAGAGGAAATTAAGGCCCTCCAAGAAGCTTTTTTACACGATTCGCAGGCCCAGGTAGCTCCAATAGCACAAACCCCATCAGCACGTGTGACATCGCCAGGAGCTCAGCCACCTCGGGGGTATGTGGATAAAGACGACTTCGATGCCTTGAAGCTCCAAAATCAGCTGCTTCAGGAAGCACTGCGCAATTCTTCGACAGCTTCGAGGCCCACAGACTCCCAAGCTGTCCTCACTCAGCAAACCCTTGAGGAAATCGAGGCTGACCACCAACAGCAGCTACACGCTATGAAAATAACAATTCACGAGCAGTACAACCATGAAACAGAACTTCTAGAGAAGCAGCGCGCTATGCAGACAACGATTGACGACCTCAACCGGCAGCTGCGACTCAGCAGTAACCGCCAATGGATACAGCAGGAACGGGAAAAACACCTCACCGAGATGGAGGTTGCGACCACGAAAATCAAGGAGCTGCAGCAGCAGCTGGACAACTCTGCTGCCAAGGAACTTCAAACAGCTGAGCAGATTACAGACCTCCAGCGACAAAACACCAGTAACCTGACTGAGCTTCGGAAACAGAAGGAGGTGGTTATCGCAGACCTGCAACAGCAGCTGGTGACGGAGCGTCAGCAGCACGACAGCCGCGTCGCGGACCTGCAGCACGTACATGCATCGCAGGTGGCGGAGCTGCAGCAGCAGCTGGAGGTGGAGCGCGACAGGGCAGCAGCGAGCCAATCCACTGTCGCTGAGCGCGAAGCAGCACTGCAGCAGCGCCTTTCAGACCTCCGCGCGAGCTCTGCGGCGGAACGCGAGCAGCACGAGAGCGCTATCGCAGACCTGCAACAGCAGCTGGTGACGGAGCGTCAGCAGCACGACAGCCGCGTCGCGGACCTGCAGCACGTACATC
>CM007316.1:823820-871836 GCA_000333855.2 Endotrypanum monterogeii | reverse complement strand
ACAGTATATATATATATATATATATATATATATATATATATATATATACTTTTGTTTGTATCCTCAACTGCTATCATGTCCGCCCTCGTTCCAAGTGATGCCGTGGCTCTGCTGTATCGCCGCTACCTCAAAGCATCGAATCGAATACCTAACGTAACGATTCGAATGTTGCTGATCCAGCAGGTCCGTAGCGGCTTCCGGCGAAACCGTAACATCACAAGCGCCTCGGCGCAGCGTGAACTCGTTAATCAAGCGCACAAAGACTTGTTGGTGCTGGAGGATGACCGGCTGTCACGCACGTTGTACATCAATCGATTGGGTCTTGTATCCTGCCTCGATTGGGAAGTGAGAAGAACGGAGTACAACTTCCGACCAGAGACGCAGTCCTACCTCGCCGTCTATTTAATTTGCGGATTCACATGTCTTTTTATCGTCTTCCTACACACCGAAAAACTGGAAACGCGGCGACCCGACATTGCACAAATGGTGGACTACATGGCTATGCGCCTGGAAGCGAATTCACCAGAAGAGTTCAAGTCGATACGCGAGCAGCAGATCCGAAATTCGTTAGAGCAGCGTCAACATCAAATATCACTAGAACATCGCGTGCTGGCTACCTTTTATGATGCTCCGAATGCGCCGGCGCCATCCCTGCGAAACCCAGAGGGCTCGCTGCGCTACGAGCGGCACCGCCATGTTGGTCTTGCTTAGAGCCTCTGGCAGAAATCCTGTCTACTGAATCGAAAAAGGAAAAAAAAATCTATCGGATGGGGAAAAGAGTTACCATGGACGCGTGACGCAACCTAGATATGAACAATGAGGACTAGAGTCTTCGAAAAAGTGCAGTGCGGAACGCACACTATGTCTTGTTACAAGATCATGGTAACCCATGGAAGACTCATCTCCCTCCACCTCTCTTTTTTCTTCCCTCACGCTCGTCGCCAAGTGCGTGAGGGGAGAGCGAGGGGGGGGTAAGCGAGAGAAAGTCGGATTTCTATCGATTGAAATCTCGATATCGTTTATTATCACAAGAGCGAGGGAACAAAAAAAATATATATATATATATACTGGAATGAAATCTCTCAACAACAAAAAAATCTGCAGAGCTTCACCTGCCGTTGCAGTGTCGTGAGGGGGGTGAAGTGGGAAGACGTGTGGCGCGTATGTGGACCACAGCTCGCGTTTCGCCCGTTTTCAGTGGTGCTTTAAGTCGTGAGGCATTCCAAGTAACTCAACAGCTCTACCCCTGCTGCTCTTGCTTCCTGGCACTCGGTATCAACACACGCACCCTATTTTCCTCCCTCGGCCCCTGCCCCCTCACGCATTCTACTAGTCGAGGCCTATCCAGGGTGATTGCACTTGTTCCTGTGGGCGCCTCGATCCTCTTTTCTCGTCTTCACCCCCGCCTGTTCCCTTCCTCTCGTCCCCCCCCCCCAACACACACACACCACCACCACTCTCACTACGCACACACACACACACGCATGCGTGTTTGTGTGTGTGTCCTCTGTACGATTGATCTTATCGCCTTTGCTTTCCTTCCCTGTACGTCAAGTAGATAAACCCGATAGAAAAGTGAGATAAGCCACCAATGGACTTCGGCTACGACGAAGAGGGCAACCGCACCAGGAATGAGGAGCAGGAGGCCGAGGTGCACTCGGTTCACGAGTCGCAATGCAGCTCCACGGCTGCGCCGCACGGTGAAGAGAACGCCACGCACCGAGCGTTCGACATCGGTGATGAGCAAAGTAACTCAGAGTTCAGTGACGACGTTGAACTTGTCATCGGTGAGGAGGGTATGCAGGCGCTTCACCAGCCACTGGTAGACCAGAGTGAAGTTCAGCCCCATGGACGTCGAGGCGTGGTTAGCAGTAGGGAAGCACAGTTTCTACTGGAGAGCCGCCATGTTGGGCGAGACGGCTCGATGTCTTTCTCACCACCGTTGCTACTGCATGACGGCGATCAGAATTCTCACGGCAAGTCGGCTTCGCAGAGCTACCTCGACGTCCTTGCCACCCTTCCTGAACGAATGCGCAACATGGCGGTTGTCGGTTCGCTCCACCACGGCAAAACGTCGTTGGTGGAACTGCTTCTAAACCAAAAATCGTATCACAAGCGCAAGGATGAGGTGGATCGTGAGATGACTCTTAAGAGTCACGTGCTAACGACTATAACCGGCGGTGCAATGCTGCAGGCAACGTCTCGCCAAATAACGGTAATTGATACACCAGGCCATCCGGATCTAATGGGCGAGACCGCGTCCGGCATGCGTCTTGCAGATGCAGTGATCTTCTGTGTCGACGCGGCCGAGTCGCTGAGTGACCACAGCGAGCGACTTCTGATCCACGCCATCGTGAAGGAGCAGTTGCCGATTATTCTCGTCATCACCAAGGTGGACCGGCTGATGATTGACATCAAACTACCGCCACTCGATGCGTATCGCAAGATGCGCATGGTCGTGGATTCCGTCAACAATGTTATCGCAAGCTGCGGCACCACCTACGACGCCTTTCTCGTGTCCCCCGAGCGTGGCACGGTTTGCTTCTCTTCCGTCAAGATGGGTCTGTTTTTCTCACTAGAGACCTTCGCTATGAAATACGCAGCGTCGTACCCGAGCATCAACGCTGCAGCGCTGGCGACGAAGCTGTGGGGTCAAGTTACATATGAAAAGAAAGAGTTCAAAAAAATCACCAACTTTCGCCAGCGCCCCAGTTTTGTGCAGTTCGTCTTGGAGCCGCTCTACAAAATTGTTGCTCACTCGGTGACAGGCGAAGGAGCGAAGACCCTCTCGTCCGACCTCACCAAGCTCCCCCACTCACCATTGTCCGCCCTTCAGGAGGCGATGCGCTACTTTTGCGGTACCTCTACAGGCGAGATGCTAGATGCGATCCTCAGTGTGCTACCTGCCCCTATGGCTCGCTCGCGATGGCTCTCTGAGCAGTACGGTGCCAGCACGTTGCTCGCTATGTCGAGAAAGGCTGCGGCTGCCACAAATGAGGCAAGTGTGTACAGCACCTCGACCGCGAAGCCCGGCAACCTTGTTATCGCTGTCGCATCTCTCCAGCGCGTCTTCGATGCGAATGACGCTCTTGCTGCCGTCGTGCGCGTCGTCTACGGTACCCTGCTTGCAAGCGGCAGTGGCCGAAGCAAGAGCGTGTGGATGCCGAACGGCTGTAACGGCCCTGCATCCAGGCCGCGGTTGATTGCCTTCGATGAGTTTAGCAGCGAGGCAGACCCTTACTACGAGGTGGAGCTGCGAGAACTCTATCTGCGAACTGTGGACGATGGATTTGTTCCGGTCCAACGCGCTACAGCAGGGCAAACGGTGTACGTGACAGGCTTGCCTGCGCGGTCGGGCTCGCACATCGTCCTAGTGGGTGGTGCGGCGGTGGCAGCGGTTCTGGCGGAAGACGAAGGCGCTCCCTCTCCGTCTGAAGTTTGCGGAATGACTTCGGAGTGGGTCGAATCCATCAAGGTCCGGTCTTTGGGTTTCCCACAACCCTTGATGCACGTCTCCATGGAGGTGCGCGACTCGGCGAAAGCCACCAATCTCCAGGACGGACTCGGTGTATTGCTGCGAACCTCTCCTGGTCTCGACGTACACAAGGAGGAAACGGGTGAGTACACCATTAGTGGCTTTGGAGAGCTACAGCTCGACACCGCGCTGCATGAGCTCCGTCATGGGCTGTGCCCTGGTGTGCCGGTTGGTGTATCGCAGCCTTTTGTGACGTTCAGTGAGACAGTGCAAGATGCGGAGGGCCTTCTGGCCATGACGGGTACTCGCAACAACTCTCTCGGCTTTGTAAGCGGGGCCCTTCCACGTGCCTTTACACGAGCAATCGAGTATGAGCAGCTGCAGCTCTTCTCTACAGAACTCAACGGAGAAGCCCAATCACGCAAACTATGGACTGTGCTGAGACGCGACTACGGCTTCGATGCGCTTGACGCGCAGCACGTGCTGGCCACTGGACCGGATAGCACGAAGGGGCCTAGTATTCTGATCGACGATACCCTTGACGAGGAAGCGCATCACCCACTTAAGTTTGCCCATCAGTGTGCCATTGTCTCCGTGTTCCGCTCTACTATGGCCGCCGGCCCCTTGGTGGGCGAAATGATTCGCGGTGTAGCAGCAAAGCTTATCTTCGCTGACATCGACCCCTCAACCCGAGACGCCGTCGTCTTGTCGAACGCGCGTACAGCACTCCGACACTCCCTCTTTGGTGCTCGCCCTCGACTTATGGAGCCGGTCATGGCTGCAGAGATCCTGTGCACACCCGACTGTATCTCACAGCTTGGCGATATCCTGCAGCAACGGCGCGGCACAATGCTTGGCGAGGAACCTGTCGCTGCAACGACCCTCATTCGAGCACGTGCGCTGGTACCTGCTCTCGATAGCTTCGGTCTCGAAACACAGATACGCATGCTTACACACGGGCAGGCCTTTCCGCTTTTTCGTTTTCATCAGTGGGACGTCGTTCCAGGAGACCCATTTGATGCCAGCATCCACGTAGGCCCCCTGGAGCCGGCAAGAGGACATCAGCTGGCACGCGACTTCGTGCTCAAGACACGATTCCGCAAGGGACTGCCGCAGAACATGCTGATGGACCTCTAACCGGTGGGTAGAAGTCGCTAGGCATGGATGGGGTGAAGAATGAAACGGATGCATATGTTCATGTGCCCGTGTGGAGTACAAGAAGAAATGCACTGATATAATAAATTGGCTCCCTCAGGCTCCTCTTTCTCTCACTTCCACATCCCCAACCTGTACCTTAACTGCAGACGGAAGGAAAGCAACAGCTGGAACTAATTGTCGGTGTGTGTGTGTTTGTGTGTCTGAGAGCGAGTGTGCTGGTGCGGATTGGTTGCCTCTGCTCGCGCACCATCCTCTCCTCCTCCCTCCATGCAGCACCTGCTTTATGACTGCGAGTTGTAGAGCAATCGGTCTATGATGCATCTAAATTGAAGGGAAAAATCGATATACATAAAAGGAATCAATGAAAGACATCTAGCGGCCATTCTCTGAAAGGAAAAAATGTGTGCACTCTTGTCATACGTTGCTCATTTTTTTTTTTTTTGGGGGGGGGGTATCTCAAGCAAGATAATCGTTCTCAGGTGCATCCTTCTCTGCATCGAGAGGGAAAGGAAAAGCGAAAGAGAAGTGTGCAACTGAACACACCTTCCCCCTTGCCACCGCTTTACGACCGCCATCATTATCACCCCCCACCCTCTCCTCCTCCCACACACGCACACACGGTGCGGAACTAACGACGCGTTCGAAAAAAGTCGGCATGCGGCCCTGTGAAATGTCTTCCTCCGAGGAAGGATGCGATGCCAGCCTCTACTTCACAATCAAATCATCTCTTCGCTTATCGCCCATCTTTGCTACGCCTCATCGAGGAAGAAAAAAAGGAACCCTCCTCCGTCCCCCCTCCCTCCCGCCATCTTTCATTTGATTATCGACCTGCAGTGAACTGATTGACTCTTTTGTTTCTCGACCCCCCCCCTCCCCCTCGCTCGCCTACATGCTTTACTTAACCACCGCCAATATATTATTCACATAGCGAAAGGGGGCCTCCGTATGTCAAATGGGCTGCAAGAATGCAAAAATGGTGAAGGTATCCAAGAAGCCGGGGAGGATATCAGAAGAAACAGTGTATTGGGCAGAAGGTGAGCCTGATGCCGCAACAGAGTCGAGACCCGCGGCAGAGAGCGCCAACGCCGCCGTCGGTGCTTTCAGTCTGTTAGAGGGGGCGCAGCGGGATGTATCCGTCCGCGTTGCGACTTCTCCCGTAGATGCAACAGAGTCCCTCAAAGAGGCCTCAGGAAACGAAGTGAACAACCTAGTTTCTGCAAAAACTGACACTGGCAGCAACCTTGCAGCGGCTGCTACAGCAGTCACGGAAACGAGCACAGAAGCCTCGGCAGAACACCAGTGGCGCCGCCAGTGCAGACTCACTTCAGATGGCGACACCTTAGCATCTACCCCAGCACATGTTCTGGGTTCTGCAACGCTCCTCAGCACAAGCTTCAGTGGCAATAGCAACAGTGGTGACCGTGGGGTGTTTGTACACAAGAAGAAACAATATGGTGAGAAGAAAGAGCTTGGCTTCCCCGATAGTATCCTCACAACTGAGGACAAAGAGTGGAAAAACTCAGTGGCATCAGGAGCAGCAGCCTCGGTGATCAGCGGTGACAGAAAAAGCCTCTCATTCAAGTTTTCCAAATCCCCATCACCTGCAGTCCTAAAGGACAGTAGGTGTTCGAGCGCCGACACCCTGGACGATGCCTCTGGAAGTAAAGAAAGCGCAAGCGTGCAGAGCCAGCATGCAGAGGCTGAGGTCTCATCTCTGCCTGACCCACCCTCTTCTGCGGAGAATGCCTACCTGAAGTTACTTGACGAGGGTGACAGATTGCCACCCTATGAGTGGGTACCACGAACCCTCCCTGTGCCGTCGCCCCTGTGGATCGGCGCTCCTAACCACATGACAGAGCGGACATGGAACCAGAACGAGGCGGGGGGGTTTGCTTCCGGAGCTGGTCGCGGCCCCTCTGGGGACAACATGCTAGCTGTCCCCGAAAGCCTGGCCACGGCCTCCGATCCAGAAGTTGTCCAAGGAAGTGGTGGTGTCCTTCGGCCTCCCGTCCCTGCAGCATTTAGCAGCTACCCGTTGCCAGCACAACGGCCCTCGACCTTGGCCGAGAAAATTGACGAAGTACCTAGAGAACCTCTGAGGACACGTAACCACGCGGCGTATCTGCATAGGAGGCAATTGACGTTTCCAGCGCTGTATGAGCAAAACGCGGATGCCCACTACTCCCCTGCCGAGTACGATGTGCACATGACAGCATCCTATAAAAGGGAGCAAATATCTCTCGTTGATGTAAGTGTCTCCGAGGACAGGGACTACGCCCAGCCGCCTCTCTTGAGCGGTGCGCACACTTTCTACCCCTCTCCTGTTCCCTCACGGATGTACACCAACTCCCCGATTCGTGAGAGACACTTCGACAGGCCACTGCCTCCCTCGCATCGCCCACCCGTGGTGAACACAGCTGTTCATCACATATACCAATACGGTGATCGAAGCGGCAGCGGTCAACACAGCGTTCCCCACACCGGTGTTGGCATGCAACGGTACAAGCCTGTCACATACCTCTTCGACAACTCCATGGAGGACTGGTGGCTAGCACAACACACGTCGTCACAGCGGAAGCTGTACTCTGAACCGACGAATATGTGGTGAAAAGGAAGGCAGACAAAACGAAAGGACCATGGTGAGTGAAAATATCTGCCCCCCCCAAAAAAGGTGGTGGTGGTGGAGAGGGCAGACGGGGAGGGCAGCGGCAAGGATCACAAGAACGGACTGAGGCTGTATGCACCTCCGTGGAGAATGGGCAGAGGGCCAAACCTCTTGTTCTTTTATTCGGGGCAGGGCGATAGATTCTTTTTCCTTAGATAAAACCACGTTTTTGCTACCTTTGATGCTTCCCACTGTGGTTTTCTCTGTTTATTTGGCCTCTGCGCGCAACATATCCCTAGATGCTCACGCAGTCGTGCAAGTCTCTGTCACCGCTCCGACTACCCAACCAGGTGCGTGAAAAGACACCTTGTCGCTGCCGTTGCAACCGCCTTCGTCAGACACGTTCCCAGCTTTTTTTTTCCTTTCGGAATGATTTCTCTCTCCAATACTCGCGGCATAGAACAAGAAAGCGTACGTGCGCACACGTGTAGATGATGACCACGGTGTCTGCAGAATAATTTTTATCGTCGTGTATCGCTTGTACATTCGAAATTGTATTTTATTTTACCTTCTAGATCTATATTTCCTCCTCACGTCTCTCTCTCGGTGTAACGATTGCGTCTTCCCTGCCCTTCCATTCCCCAACACGCGCCTGCATGACCTTGTCTGAGTGTGGGATGTGTGGGGTGGTCAGGATGCAGGTTTTTGCTCCCCTCTTTTCTTTATCTGAGACCTTTTTTGTTTTTTTTTCAAGGGCTTCGGTGTCTGTTTTTTTCCTCGCCTCTGGTCTATTCTTTTCTGCTGCCAGAGGGTAGTCACTGCTGAGAAGCAGCTCACACAACCGCGGTGAGGTCCTCATTTGACATCGTTGGTCAAGTGAAATATGCCAACAAGACACTGAAAAAAACGGGTCGATAGGAACTGCCAAGTCCCCCCTCCCTTTTGCCCTCGCTCTCTCCCCTTTCTCGTCCTCTCTTCTTTCCTCGACAAAGCGCAGGAGGTGGCGGCAAAGCGTTGCGGGCTCCTTATACAAGTTCGCACATGAAGAAAGACAAAATTTTCCATTATCAGTGGAACCTATGGCTTAATCATAAACGCGCACCAACTCGCTCAAGATGGCGACCACTCCCCTTCCCACTCTTCCTCCCTTTGATATCCCCTATCCCTCTTACTTGCTGATACACAAGTTCCTACACGCGACAGTCTCACGTATCACGTGCCCGCTGCAGCACACATACACACACACACACACACACAAAGATCGGCGCATACTTCCCCCCTCCAGTCCCCCTTCCCACCTCACCAGCTGAAAGAACAACATGACAAAGGCAATGCCTCGTGACGACGGTACCCAGGTGGCTCAGCTGTTGAGCGAAGGCAAGTACAACCTGCCAATGTTTCTCCGCTACCTCAAGTCCTGCTCAATGGAGGGCGATCAGCCCGACAAGTCGCTTTTGCTTGGCATTCTGCTGCAGTCCTTGGCTCGTTTCCAGACAAGTGACTTCACTGCCTGCATGTGTCTCGTGCCCAGCCACGTGCAGGACTCCCCCAGCGTAGAAAAGGAACTCAACTTCATCTACGGACTCGAGAACCTTCTCAGCTGTGGGCTATTCGCTCGTTTCTGGGGGCAGTGGAGCACGGTCAAGGAACACCTACCGGAATCGTTTCACTTCGAGGCCCGCGTGCGCACCAGCATTTTAGAGACCATCTGCACTACAATGGAATCCATCCCAACGGAAAAGCTGGCCACTTATCTCGCCGTCTCAGTCGATCAAGTTCAGAAAGTTGTCCAGAATGCCATGAAGGAATCCGAGGACCGCGATATGAGGGTGATGTCGTACGAAAGTGGAAACGTCGTGTTTTACCGCAATCGCTTCAACTACCCTCAGGCGGGTGCGGCGCAGGATGCCATCCGATTCACCGACGTGTCCTCTGTGATTCACAACGACGTGCAGCGGCGTGGAGTGGCAGTTGCGGAAGAGCTACGCGACATGCGTGCTCGGACGTGGGATCGCATGGCTGATGAGTGAGACACGACTTTGTGAATTGTACCTGTCGCAGCGAACATGTCTCCTTCGTAGTTGGGCATTGTGTGGTGTGTGTGTTTTTCTTGCTGTTGGTCCGCCTGTCTGCATCGCTGTTGGGGAGCGCTCACAGCGGCTGAACCGCTGGTGCGATGTTGTTCGGTAAAAGAAGAGCTGAGGTAGAAAAAAAAAAGGGACTCTTGTTAAACATGGAAGGTGCCAAAAGGAAAGCACAGGGTAAAGATCGGCAAAAAAAAAGGAAAAAAGAAAAAATGATCTTCAAATCTTTCCCTACTCTCCTCAAACACATGCCGTACCTCCCCTCATCTCCCTCGTCGCCCGCCGTGGTCCTTTGGTGTGTGCAGAGCCATCTCCCTATATCCTTGTCGAATCAATGGAGCAAGCACGGCATTTCGTGGGCGGCGCCGACGGGGGGAGAGGGGGGGAGCAGAGGCTGGGAGAGGTGAGTCGGCGAGATAAGCTCCACGTGCCTGGATCAGAAGACATGGGATCCAGAGGTGGCTCACCCTTCGGTGGATGGATCGTCGCCTACCTACCCACCCCCCTCGCAATTGTGGGCACTTACTTACTTCGTTTACCTTGGACTTCTCCATCTCCCAGTGGATGGCACAAGGCAACTGTTTCTGGCGAAGGGGGGGGGGAACGGGAAGGGATAGAGAGGTGCTTTGTAGAAAGATATGCTGATCTGCTCGCCTGCAGACTAATCTGTGCGCATGGTTGATGGGGAATTCTTGTTGCTGGATGTCTTTCTACCTCTTGTGCTGCGATGCCCAACCCCCCACATTTTTTCTTGTTGTTGTTTGCTCCTGTTTTCCTGTGTCTGGCCCAAATATATTTTTTTCTTTAATGGGTAGTGTAAGTGTCTAAGGTGAAGTATGCGATCCAAAAAAAAAAAAACGCGTCGACGCGAAAATGCAAAGAAACGATACTTCGGGGAATTGTGGCAGAATGAACCACTGTATATTCGGAATCGATGCGCCACTCCCCACACCCTCAATACACATATGTGATCTAGAGGGAAGCACACCGGAGTGCCATCGTGCCGCATCTCACACCTCCGCCTCCGGAGTCAGAAAGGCTCCCGTAGCAACCCGAATAAGAAATTAAAATAGGCTTTCTGACGTCTCAACGCCTACTGTAATCCACGCCACGCATGTATTCGGGGTGCCGAAAGTAAATTTCATTACTCACTCGGTGGCTACGCTCCTGATTTCTCCCCATGGACCATTCATGTTTTCGTTGTCGCGAGATCAGTCATAATATCTCCTACTTCTTTTCCGTATGCACCCCTTTCCCTTACAGACGTGCTCGTTGTCACCGACACTGGTGTACGCGAAAAAAAATAATTTCAGAAACATAATTCCACAAGTGCCCCCCTTCCCCCCCCCCCGCATTGCTTAACAAGCTCCTATTTTAAAGGGTGTACATATATGCAAATATATGCATGTATTGGCGTGTGTGTTTTAACCTTTTTCTTTACATTTGAGCATCGCGTATCCATAATTCGACTGCGAGACATATTTTTTTCCCTCTCATCTTAACAAATCGCGAGCACGCACTCACACACGAAGCTTCCTCAGCCAAGCTGGGGACAGCAGTAGGTACTTGCTTTCCCCTCTTGAAAATAAAGGTCAAGACGAGAACAGTAGCCGTTTCTTTGGACATACTGTCTTACGTGATTGCAACCCTCAACGCCACCATCGTTGCCATCACCACGATCCTTTCGAAAAAAAAAAATTAAACTTCTTCAAGGATAGAGATGTGTGTATAGGGAATAGGGAAAAGATCCATCCGCTCCATCCGCCTTCTCTCTGGCCGGGCAACCTCCTCGCCAATGTCGTCTTTTTCAGCCAAGGAAACGCCTCATGGACCAGGCGCGGTGTTCGAGAAGCATCCAGGGCAGAAAATACAGCCGCACACCATAAATGTGGTGGGAGAACGGAGCCTCGACATGCCGGGGGAGCTCGGGCGGGAGCCACTCCAGTGCAACTTTTATCACCACGCGTGCGCCAACACATCGAAACTGTTTGTGTCTCACCGAACCACGGACACCATCAAGAAGATGCTGACCTCCTTGCAGGACAGTCTGCAATCGTCGACACCACTGGAGAACCTACACCATGACAAAGATTCTGCTCTCACAACACACTCGGCGACAGGTGAAATAATGACAGAGATGGCGATCTCATCTGGCCTAATCGATAGAGAGGCGGAGTACAGTTGTGTGGACATTGGGGGGACTTCAAAAAACGCCTCACAGCCTGCGGCACCAATACTGCAGCCTTCAGAAGTCCATGAAGAACCTCTCAAACTGCAACTCTCTCGAACAACGCCGGCTATTCAGAGGAAGATGGCCACATCCGAAAATCCAGAAGACTTCCCCGAACAGATTGTATTGCAGCCGCACTCGTTGACAAATTCCGTTATGGAGAAGTCTTTACCAGACTCAACGGTGATCCCTTCTCCTCTGCTTACGCCCGAGTCCCAAGGAGAGTCATGTGCATCACTGGGCACCCCACAAGCACCGACCGTATCCACCAGGTGGTCGCAATGGGCAGCGCCGCTGCACACTCCGGATCACTCTTTTGTGCACCGTCAAGTTGCCCTTCTAGCGCACCGACAGGTGTTGAAGCTCCTTGACCCTCTTTCTCTTTCGTGTGGCAGCTACGTCTCCATGTTTGCATCGAACGCTGAGTATAGCCGACACACTCAATGCTTCCGCGCGGTGACAATAGCGAAAAAAAATGTGGTGCATTCGTGGGTGTCGTTGGTGCACTGTGCGGCGCTGTCCATTCTTCAGCCACGTGTTATGAATGAGAAAATACAACTACTCATGGCTCTCAAAGGTAAAACTGTTCCCCCGAAAATCTCTCCCATAGCAGGAAGGCGGTACCTCAGCATGCATCGTAGCCACGCGGTTAAACAGAGTCATTGCTCGATGGACAGCGATGTGCTTGAACAGCTGTGTGATACCTTGCAAGGCATTTACGTTTATCGCATCGCTGACAGCTCCTTTGAGCTTGGAGTGATCATGTACAGCGGACATCAAGATCCACGTATTCTTTGTCTCCTTGAATGCTTCTCACACTGGTGTAACTTGTCCATTGAGGACCACAGCGTTGTCCTGCCCATCTGCTCCTCCATGCGCTGCGTCTCGCTGAACCTGTGCTGGATGCCGCAGCAGAGCCGCGTCAAGCCTGGTTGCCCTCTTCCACCGATCAAAGTGATCGTTAAAGACGACTCGCACAGCAGACTTGCGGATCTGCACGGCAGTGCCGCTGTGCATGACAACGCCACCGGTGAGGCGCACCACACATTGACACGCGCTAGTCTAGAGGAACACATGACCCCACTGTTTGAGTCCTACAACAACGTGGTTCTTTTCCTCGTCCGCCCTGTCACCTCGCGGCTATGCGGCACTCATGAGCTATCTGTTCCGCATTCCTGGGGAGATTTTGCAGACCCACAGCGGGGCGATAACGGCAAGGCCCGGGAACAGCGATCTATGAACCCATGCGATACCTCAGAGACACAGAATGATAATGGGCGTGCGCCGTGGCCCCCGCGTCCAATATCAGCTCTGCAGAGTCTGGTGCGGCTCTCCAACGGTACGGTGCAAGCTACATTGCTCTTCGCTGACAATTCCGTGACTAGGGTCGGAGAGCATCTCCTGGCAGTAGAAATGCAGCCGAAGGCCGACTATCGTCCTTTTGTACCGACGCTATATGCAAACTTGGCCCCGTTCCTTGTCGTTGGCGCGGAAGAGGCATAAAAGGACAGGATAGCTGCATGCAGTGTATTCCGCCTCGCTATTTTTCCTCTTGTCCCCCCCCCCCCTGCTCCCCTGGATCTCTGCAAGTGCAAGGGTCGCATGAGCTGATGGTAATCAAGAAGAAGTTAGCTGCTGCGGCGATCGTGAAACCACTCGCCAATGTTACAGCATCAGCCTCTGAGCCTCCGACACGACGTGGTGGGGGCCCCTCTTTTGTGTGACTTTTTCTATTTTTTTTTTTACTGCTTCCTCTGTCGCTGCTACTCGAATGTGTAGATTTCCCTCCACCACCACCACCACCACCACCACCACCCCCCCCCTCACCACCTGGCGCCTCGTGTACCGGATCTCTCTTGTTCTGCAAACATATCAGCTAGATTACAAACACCATCGACTATCCTGTATGTTCCTAGCTCTTCCTCCCATGAAGGGTGCTACAGCACATGGTACTCTGACCTATAGATGAGAAGTGGTGAGCTGCTTGTTGCAGCTACCACCGAATGTGCATGTGCATATTGTGTGCGCTACCGCGGCCGTGCTCATTCTTTCCTATGGTCGTTCACTGCGCTGGACACTGCTGCGGCAATGCGAACCCCGCATGTTTTCCTTTTTTTTATTCCTCTTGCCGTGACGCACGTATGTATCTATCATCCCATCCCCACCCCCCTCGTGGTCCTCTCCCCTTCTCTGAGTTGAACGAATCGGCGCACCCCTGCGTATGTGTTTGTGCGTCGATGAGTGAAAGACGCTATAATGCTATATCGTCACATTGTCTACATCAACCACAATCACCCATGTGGGGTCGAAGGAACAATGGATACTGCTTATTGTTGTTGTGATGATCATGGTGAGGAGTCATCACGAACCGCTGTATTTGTTTTTCCCGTGTAGATCGCTGGTCTCTGCCATCCGATATCACTCACGACATCGCTTACTCTTCCCCACTCCACCCCTGCTGGGTCAATGTTCAAGCCGGTGCGCCAATCATCATGAGGAAGCACACTCACCAACATATTAACTTTGAAAAGCACTGGACGTCGCCACCCCATCCCGGAGCAACAGATTGCGTGGAATCATCACCGCATAGCGACGACCGTACCCACTCCTGTTGCGATAATCGACAGCGCCCACGCGTCATCCGACAAATCTTTTCAGCTCCCTCAGCCTCGGACGTCTTTGATCAACAATATGCAACCAGTCGCGTCCGGCAACGTGCCTTTCGGGAACACAGCTTGTACATGGTGTTGGGTATTTGCGGCTAGCAGAAATGATGCTTACACAGGAAATATTCCACATTCACAGAGTAAGTAATAAAAAAGAGGGTGGAGATAATATGGCGAAAATTTTTCCCCTATCAGATTTCACGAGACGTTGTTTGGGAGGGAAAGAAGGGGGATGTTCAAATACAAACACGCTCTGCGCAGGTGCAGCAAGCTGCTGCTTTATACCACCATGAAATGAATGATGGCGCGGCGTGGATATTCATCTTGACAGCATGATGCAGCGGGAGATGATTGAGGGGTCAACGGAACAGTTTCTGTCGTCTGACTGAGTATCATGAGAAGCAAGCACTGCGCGTCTCGCAATAGCTCGGTGAGAGACTGCCCCTCTGGATATGGGTTTGGGGCGGGGGGGGGTGCACTCACTACTTTAAGCTTTAGGTAACACCACACAGTTCGCGTGTGGAGAAGCCTTCAGCCGCATGTAAAGTTGGCATAGAGTCGCAGAAACAGTAGGAGGTGCTGCAAGAGCTCCGGCACCGCACGCAGCGCTTTACCGAAGGGCGGGTGTCTCTGACTCTTCATATAAAGTAGCTATCGTGGATGGCATCATGACTGACCGTCCCGTCGGTGGCAGAGCGAACGCAAACAACATCTGCTCAGATGACAACAAGAGCGTCGATGACATTACATCTGGAACAGAGTCCTACGCCCACCTCTATCCACACGGCATCTCGCCGATATTCTGTGAAGCAATCTTGCCCTGGAGTGCCTTACACCGCCCCGTCATCAGGTGCAGTATCGATGTATCTGTAAAGCCAATGTGCAATACCTGTCTACAAAAATCAACTGAAATATCCAACCTCCGTAGCCCCCAGAACTGCATTTGGCATCTCGAGAAAAAGAGAGCTGCGGCAACTGCTCTGGTCGATCCATCAGGTGTCCCTAACGTTCGTAATGTGCTCCCACACCCCTCCAGCCATGGAGTTCCACACCCTCATGGAGACGAAGCGCTGCACCGAGCTCCACTGCGCACCCGTGGACGGTGAACACATCCACTGCTACCCCCCCCCTCCCTCAGCTTCTGCTTTCTATTGCACCAATGTCCAACAAAAGTCTTGTTTTGTACCACGGCGAAAACCAAGGCTTGGAGGGCAGGCAGCGAATTCGGTGCGACGATGGCGTGGTCGCGACGAGTCCTCCCCCCCTCCTTGCCCCCCATTGCCACACTGGGCACCGCTGTCTCAGTTGGTTGAGACCCCCGCCCCTTTAACCCAATCATATTAATAAAAAAACAGAGGAAGCATGTATGGATAGATCACGGTGTTCCGCTCACCACTACACGTTTGGCAAGATTATCTGCTTCTGTGGTTCCTGCCCCACGGCATCTTGGCCTTGTCACCTTCCTCCAGAAGCATGGACGCTAGCGTGTGTGTACATTTTCGCGTGTTGTTGACACGCCCCCTCCCGAGCCCTCACTGAATTCGAGGGCCACATAACTTACTTGTTTATCCCCCCTGCCCATTCCTCTAACCTCCACCCCCACCCCCCTCCCACACACACATAATGTATACACTGGAATCCATATATGTAGTCTAGACGCATAGTTGTATATATATATATATATATATATATATATATATATATATGTGTTTGTTTGCCTATGTGTTCATAAGGGCTTATATTTATATCGTCGGTTTGCCTGTTATTTTGATTGCTTCCTATTGTCATCCAGAGACCCCCCCCCTCCGCCCTCGTTGATTGACCTTCCAGCACGTGGACGCTACTGCCAATAAAATTTACGTCACAGTCCATCCATCATTCCTCAGATACGATGCTCTCGCAGAGGAAGGACGCCGGCAGCAGCTCTATTCTGCCCTTCCGGGTGGGAGGCAAAAGCACTGTAGTGATGTCAGACTATCACATTTGCAGATACGATGCTATCCTTGGCGTCCTCGTGTGCATCGGCGATGACGCAGACGTTCTTGTTATTGGAAAAGAGATGTGCCGTGAGCTGCTGCCACTGCCACACGGGGCGCATTGGTTGGATGCTTTTGTGTACACTGGTACCACAACCTTTCTTGTGCTCTCGTCAGATACACTCTTGTGTTTGGACTACAGCGCCGGCGTGAGCGGCGATGGGAACAGCACCCTGCAGTGCATGGGGCCTGGCTCCCAATTCACCTGCCTGCATGTTTCCCAAGGCCTGACGTGTGGTGCAGTTGGGCGCAAGGACGGGTACGTCTCCTACTTCCGGCTCGACCCGGTTTCCGCCAACCCCGAGGAGCGGCCATGGTTGCGGTGGTGCGCCGTAGAGACAAACGTGCTGGGACTGTGCCAACCCTTCTGCAAGAGTCAGACGAGCTCGATTCTCGACACGAGCGCCGCCAGTCGCGATAAATTTTTTTCTGGCGGCTCCCTGCTTTCGATTGACTCATACCCTACCAACCCCAACGCACTCATCAGTGTGGTGGCTGGTGTTCCAGGTGTGTGCAAATGGTACATCGACGAGGGTCGTGTAAGTTGCTTCTTCGACGCCCATTGCATCGTCGGACAGCCTGACAGCCTCCTGGCCACGTGTCGTGTGACGCCTGGTGGTGTTTACGTTGCTGCTGTCACAATGCACTGCACCAAGATCCTCCTGTGGAACGAGAACAAGAAACGACGTGACAAGGTGGCCGATCTGTACTGGATCGTCGATCTCTCCCAGCAAATCTCTCAAGGAGTGCCAAGCCTCCCAAGCACCGGACTTACCGACGCGTTCGCATACAATGAATATCGTGTCGGTCTGAGCATGGCTCGGACTGCTCTGGAAGACAGCTTTCACACCACCAACGATAAACACAGCCAAATGTATATGCTGCTGCACGGCCAGCGTGACATTCTGGAGGTAGTTATTCGACTTGATGACAAGCAGGTAATGCGCAAGGACGCCATCATCGCACACTTGAACGCGTACACAGCGCAGCACGGAGTAGAAGCAGCGCGAACGAAGGAGGAGGGAGCGAGGCCAGGCGCCAACGCGGTGGAAGACTACTTTAACATCTTTCACGTTGAACCATGCGTGTTGTCCAACTACTGGACAAGTGGCCTGACAGATGTTGATCTGGAGGCCCTGTTCGTGACGAGCGAGGATGGCTTGCGGCCGATTTTGGCGAAACGCAACCGTCAAACCGGCGGTATTGAAAGCATCCGTGAGCTGCGCGAGCTGAGCTCGCATGCCCCATGGTACCCCCGCGCACTGCTGCTGCGTCTGCCAGAGAACCAGATCCGCTCGCTCGCCGAAGAAACCCAGCGGGTGGCGGTGACTTCAACCTGGGAAAGGCTACTACATGGCGGCGACACGCTGTTGCGCCACGCGCTGCCTAGCGTGGAGATCAAGGATGCTGCTGGCTCCGATGTAGCACATCTATGGCGTCAGAGCGTCATGGTAACTGTCACAGATGCGGCGCAAGCTGTCTGTCTCTCGCCGCAGTCCAACGAAGCTTTTAGCGTCAGCTCACGGGCCCTGGCAAACTGCGTACCGTGGTCCACTTTGGGGATAGGCCAAGATGCGGACGAATTGATCTTGGAGGTGGCGCTACCCTCTTTGCAGGCGGTGTTTCTGCCAACCGAAATCATCTTACGCGTGTTCAGTACCGAGTCCATTGTAATGGTAATGAAACACGACATCCGTCGTAACACCGGATCTCTGGTACTCGACCTTGACCGCACCGCCCTACAGCTGGATGAACCCGGCGTTCCTACAAAACGGATGGTGCAGCAGGCGGTTTTAGTAAACGCACGCCTGCAACCGTCCTCAGTGACCAGAAACGTGTATGTCTATAAGGATGGCAAGTGCGTGCTGCTGCTGCTCGAAGACTCATCGGTGGCGCTCGTCGATCTTTCCGGCAAGGGTGACGACGGCCGGCCCTTCATACTTCAGGTCCCTGCTGGACTGCTTCCAGTCGGGTCAACTATCGCCTCGTTGGACGCCTTCTGGATGGCCAGCCGGACTACCAAGAGCAACAACACGACAGGTCTGCTCTGCCTTGTGTGTCTCTTTAAGGACCGCAAAGGCTTCTTGTTGTGGAACCTAAGCGAGATGCGCCTCATCGCCTACTCGCACCCAGAGTACGCCATGTCTGCCACCCGTCTCATGGTGACCGCAGCAGCGCAGCCACCGCTTCCGAACCTCTCAGGTGACATCAATACGTTTGACATCCTCTTTTCCATTTCATCACCAGTGCAAAGCGCTGGGGAATACGGCAACCTCATGTGCTGTGACACCCTTGGCGCTGCACTGATAACCATGTCGCTGGCTTTTGGGGTCGCGGACGGTGCCCCGCAGGCATGGTGCTACCGCCAAGGCGCTGAGGAGAGCTGGGTAGCGTTGCCACAGGCGACGAGTACCACAAAGCTACTCTCTATACACTTCGAGGTATCTGGCTCCTCCCTAGAGTGGTCAATTGTAGTGGACAGTGCGGCAGTCGCAACAGGGAACAGCACCCTCCAGGGCAGCATCG
This sequence comes from Endotrypanum monterogeii, assembly GCA_000333855.2. Taxonomy (NCBI): domain Eukaryota; phylum Euglenozoa; class Kinetoplastea; order Trypanosomatida; family Trypanosomatidae; genus Endotrypanum; species Endotrypanum monterogeii. The sequence continues at coordinate 853,056 of CM007316.1, read as the reverse complement.
TCCACGCGAAGGCAACCTGGACACCGGGAAAGGCCAACCTTACTTACGACACGGATGCAGGCGAAATGCGTGACTACGAGATCAACCGCGACACCTCTGCCAATGACCGCATCGACCCAGCCATCGCCTTCCTCGGCGCGCATGAGATTTCTGTGGTGCAAGTGTCCGACTTCTTCTCAGAGACCAGTTCGACACCCTCAGCGACTGTGACCAGCACAGTGGTGGACACGGCACCGGTGGCTACGTGCAGACTCGACCCTGCGCGCCGTATTGAGCATGCCAGCGTTTACCAGGGCCGCGGCGCGCTCGTCGTGGTGACGCGCGACGCGAACGGTTGGCGCTGGGTCAACATCCTGGATAGTCGAACAGCCAGGCCGATGATGTCTCCGTACGCCACCCTGGACTTTGCGGGCGAGGAGAACGTGCAGGTGCTTCTGGTCGAAATCGAGAATGTGCTGCATTTGTACCTTCTTGGCTCCACCAACGGCGTGATCGGTCATTTTTTCGTTGAAGCTAACTTGGGTGCCTCAAAAGAGAGTGGAGTGCGTAAGCACCCGTGCTTCCGTGGACCACGTTACCGCTTCACGCCGTGGAGCTTTCGCGCCTACGGAAGATACCTCCCCCCAGCGCCAACATTAAAGCAGGAGACAGGCTTTCTCAGGCGCCTGATGACACTCCCGTGGGAAGACATAGCACTGAAGCTAGAGTCCGACACGCTGCGCACCACAAAACCAACTGGAACTACGCCTGCAATCACTGGTAGCATCTCTGGGGCGGCAGCCCTGTCGCCGAAGCCGTACGCGAACTCGACAACACCGCCGTCCAGCGGGGTGCCGCTAGCGAAACCGGGCCCCATGCAGGAACGACAAGAACTTCTCGGATTCGTCAATCGCGGAAACGACACCGGAGCGCAGATGCAAAAAGCATCACCTGGACAGCAACCCGGCACTTCCGCCCCGACAGCAACTCCCAACGCAGTCACCCCGAGCGAGCCTCCAGGTGGCCGATACGCGCAATTGAAGGCTATCGCGGAACGCGAGAACGTGAGCCTCACCGAAGCCCGGCGAATGATGAGCGAGAACATGCGGAAGTTGCAGCAGCGCGGCGAGCGACTCAACGAAATCCAGAACAAATCCGCAGAGCTGGCTCAGACAGCGATGACCTTTCAGGATCTTGCGCGGCAGCTGAAGGAAAAACAGCGCAGCAGCTGGTTGTAAAGATAAATATTACCCCCCCCCGTCCAATTCTAAAGGCCACCAGTGCGCGCCAATGCCCCCCACCAAAGCCTCCTAGACACCCCCGAAGGAGCACATCCCACCCCCCCCCCCCCCCGCCAAACCCCGGGGGGCGCGGGGCCCCCATGCGGCCCGGGGAGGGGAGCCCCCCCGCCAAAAAAAAAGAATGGAAACCCCACGGAGCCACCCTAAACCTCTGCCAACCCACCCACCCACCCCCCCCAAAAAAAAAGACCCCATGCCATAGCAGGCCTCCCCGCCCGCCCTTCTCGGGGGGTTGCGCAGGCGCCGCCCGGTATGGGGCGGCCGCCACCCCCCCCCCCCGGGCCCCCAAAAAAAAAAAGGGGAACCAACACCCAAAACCGGCCGCGCGCCAAACGATGATACGCCACGCGAACGCCACTTTCCCCACTTCTTCTATGTATTTTCATTGTTCTTCTGAAAGCAGTCATCACAGACACTACACCGCACACGTTTCAATCCACAAAGTACATACAGTAGGCAAATTCATGTCGATTTCCACCGATCTAGACGAGGACACCGCGCTTCTCGTCCGAATCATTGAAGAAGGCCTTTTCCTGGATCATATAGACAAATGCAGAGGCGAGAACGGAGTGCAACTATCCGCCAATCATCGCTACCTTATTGAAAATGTCTTTCCAACGCTTGTGCCAGCCCTTCAGGACCTGATCAAAAAGTACAGAACACAAATTGAACTACGCGACAGTAGAAATGATGACTACATGAAAACCGACACGGATCCGGTAATGTGGCTGGCACAATACCTTCTCCGCAACAATGCTCGTAGCAGTACATCACGACTCGTGAATCACCCGTTTCAAATCATCAACAGAGCCGCACTGGACACCAAAAAAACAGAAGAGTAGATGCATCTCTGCAAGCCTCACCACCGAGAAATGTACAATATTCCTACATTATTTTATTAAAGTTTCATCACTGCAGGTTGTGCACCGAAAAAAAAAAATCCAGGAGAAGTTAAGAGAATTCCTTTGACACAGCTAATTTTACTGAGAGTTCCCCTTCTTGTTTTCCTTTCCTGTTACCCTGATAACCTTCTGGGATATACAACTTTTTGGCAGATCTCGAGGCACCATTCGCTGTGTACAGCTAGTGCAGCTTATATTCGCTATCAGGTAGCGAACAACTCAACGACGCCATTATTATCCACTTTCCTGTTTCTCCTTCCTACATTTATCTGTATCATCTAGACAAGAGGCTGTTCTCTGTTCATATACATATTTTTCTTGCTCGTTATCTTCTAGCACCCATAACATGGAAGTGAACATTGAGGCTTTTTCAGCTGCCCTGGACAGTATTTTAGTAGCGGAGGCAAGTTCAAAGTCAAAAAAGACACACTCCGCAATTATTAACAGGGAGTCAACCTCTTTGTTGAAGCTCGATAGTAACTTCTCTGAAAGTAAACCAACGAGACCAGTCTCCTTGGGAATATGTGGTGCCTCCTCTTTGAATTGTCAGTCCGGGGCTGCGGATACTGAAGTCCCTGTAGCTGATCCCACTGTCGTTGCAGAAAAACTTTCCACCGAAACGCAGCCTAAACCATACAGACAGGAGTCACCTCGGTATGGAAATGAAAAAGCACACACTGTTAACAAATCAGAGAAAGAGAGGTTACGTAAGCTTTCTCAACTAGGTGACCCAGAGAAACTACCAACAAGGAATAGTGCCGAGAACGATCCCAGTACTGGAGCTGTTAACTTTCTTGAACGCCTCGAACGCGTCAAGGTAGTTCCATTCCGAGTCGTGGAAGCAACAGGCATCGGTATCAAATCGGTGATCCTTACACCGAAAAATGTTGACCAGGTGATTTCTCGATATCAGTTGCCATCAAAAAGCTGGATAACGAATATTTCTGTCGCGTCCAAAGCTTCTGCCCTTTTTGAGCTACGAAACAAAGCAGGTGTTCAGGGAAGTAATGACCCACTATCTTGCTTGCCTGTCAGTCCGGTCGGTCAGCCTGAGGAAGTCAGCACCAATAGCCACGCCATGCAAAACTTATTTGCTTTGGTTATCGTCGAAGATGAAAACGAAAAAGATTCTTTCGGCCCTCAAAATCCTGGCTCGCGAAATGACGAGCGACCCCTTTTCAGTGTCACAGTTCAAACCTCTGATTCTCGGCGTGGCGTTTTTACTCTTGCCTCCTCTGGCTGTGCCACTTCCGGGCGTCTGACTGCTCTTGAGATACCAGGTCATTTGCTCAAAAGCTTTGTACAGCTGACGATTAGTCCTCCAACAAATAGACCCTGCCCAAAATTCATCAGGGTGCGTGCTATCTGTATTTTTTTCCCAGAAAGTTCGACAAAAGAGAGGGAAGTTTATGTGCGGAAAGTTCACTCTTCTCGTGAGCGAAAGACAGAGACCGCGACACTGGAGGGCGGAAAGGCAACCAGCCAAAATGTAGAATTAATTGAAAAACGTGCACAAGAACAAGATCTTATAGAAACTGATTTAGCGGAGATGCCGTCTATTAAGTTGACAACAAACGGAGAAGAAAGAAAAGATGAGCAGGTCGCACATCTTACCTCGCCGTGCCACGACAACCGTACAAATGTTGCTAACTTTGTAAAGGGCATCGCGCTCACGCAGATGCTTCAGGACAGCACCACTTCAAAGAAATCAATATTTCTGGGTGGAAACACCGTTGAATATGATTGGCTTTCAGACACCTTAGTGAACCTTTCGACGACAAAGAGGTGTGACAATGATAGCGCTGTTCGAAATGCCTGCGAGCCAAGTAAAGAACTCGAGACGCCGACACTGGAGTTTATTCGCGCCCTTGAAGCATGGAACTCTGCACCTGCTTTGACTGTTGAAGCAGCAATCAGATACTGTCTGTCAGAAACCACTTCGTTTTCCGTGAGTACTATATACGCAACTGGATTGTTTAGTAACAATGCCCGAATTCATTTTTTGCAGCCCTTCAAGTTACATTTTTTTGTGGTATCAACTTTTCCTGATAACGAAAAAGGCAGCATGCAAGCCCTTGCATTTGGTGTTCGTGTACCACCTGTGCACCTTTTGTCTGCAATTGCTGGTCAGGCTGCTTCTTCGGGTTACATGACGGAGCTTCTCTTTACGTGTCCGGTGAATAATGGGTTTGTCTGTGCGCTTCGGCCATACAATTGCTCGTCTGGCGCCCAAGGCACCTACCACAAGCTTCTGCTAGTGGTTCCTGCGCACAGTAGCGACGAGAACAAAGAGAGTGACACAAGCAGCCTCACAAAGAACCTTTTGAGCACGGCTTTGAGTATCTTTTGCGAACCCGCAGAAATGCGTGGTAGACGTCTGAACTTGGACACTAGTTTTTCATTACATAGAACTTTTTCGTATCCAAAGCCGTGTGGCGCGCTACGTCTGCTTATAGACGGGACCGGCTGCTTCGATGATCTCATGCCTGTTTTATCGGAGTGGGCAAAGGTGTCGGGGGCCCTACGATACTACGGCAGCGCAGCGCAGCGTACTGTGCAGCTCTTATTTTTCCCCTCCCGCTTGGGCAGTCATGATAGGAGTAGTGAGCGATTGGGCGTTGTATCTGAATTGCGCAGGGAGGCGCAATGGTCCTGTGTACGTCTTCGACTAACAGGTTTTTGGAAAGACACGATTGAGATAGGCAGTGCGCTGGATGATATCGTAGCCCTAGATGCTGAATACCACTGTCCAGCAACATACGTATGGCAGTCACGGCTTGGTGCACTAAGGCTTGTACTCACTGATGCCCACTTTATGGAGTATACTTCCCATGTCGACGGGCTTCTGGGTCCCTCTTCCCTTGTGAGCCTTATCAAAGGTTACTACGGAAAGGATTTGAACAATTCAGCCTCTATTCCGCCGCTCGTCAATCTAAGTGAAGCTCCTTTGATGACACTGGTAAAAGCCGCTCAGAGGTTGCGTCAAGGCTCTGCAGCAGCAGCGGCACCATTGGACGAAGGTGCTTCTGTGGACTTCTATGCGTTACGCCGCCGTGTTTCTGTTTCTTTGGCTTTTCAAATTCTCAGTACTGGCTTCAAACGTGGGTGGGGTCGTGTGAGTGCTTGTATCCCGCTTTGCTATGGTCAGCTGGGGACTGATATGAGTGAGTCTCAAAGTGCCTACCCACCTGTTTTCGGTGCGAATAGAAGCAGTGAAAACAGTAGAGGCTCCGCATTGGGGCTTCTCGACGAAGATGCTTTTATGGACACATTTTTGCAGTGGCAATATCCGTTTCCCAATGTGGTCGTAATGCACTGTGCGAATGTTGTTGACGTATCTCCCATGTCTTCTCCAACCGCATTTCATCGTGCGCCTTTCTCGAGAGAGCGGGAGGGCGTTTTATTTTTTTTTTCAGAAGAAGTATTGCGCTCTTTTGGCTCTGTTTCTACACCTGAGGAGGCTCTGTCTTGAGCCAAAGGGTGTTACATCATCTTTACGGCAAAGGGTCGAGCCGGCTTGATGCCAGGAATAGAAGTGAGTTGCGGGAACTCGACACCTCAAGTGCTCAGAGCGATTTGATTTCTCATAGAAAAAATATATCTATTACTCTGCATAGGAAGCACGCATTTTGACTACCTGCGCATGGGCACGAGTGACACATGTGTTTAAATTCTGCTCCTGCGTGCTCATCACGTCTGCTTCTCTCAGCTTTTTGGTTTGTTTTTTAAATTTACCTAGCCCGTCACTCTGGTGGCGGCTTGCCTTGCCTTCCAGATCTTTTTCTTTGATGGGGCACTACGAGGAGTGGAAATGCCACAGCTATGGTGATAAAAAAAAAGGATTATGTAACAATGCGCGGGTGCACTGGCGTTGACTTCGACATTCACTGTGTATACCGAAATTGAGCTCACTTCAAACTGGCTTGCAGCTGAGTGCCATGCTGAGTTGGCGACTGCTGTGTGGGATGCTGTCAACGCTTTCCACTCACGTTCTCTTGACTGAGCTGTAGGCCCTTCACGTCATTTGATCAATACTGTGGCGCGCATGTTTCTCAGCAAATCTTCTGTTTTTTTTTCTCCCTCTCTCTTGGACTTACCACCATGCGCTTTCTTGTTCTGGCCTTCTTTGATGACTACAACACACAACGCCACGTTCCTTTGCGCCATGCAAATAAACATCTCTGTCTCCATGGACGAAGATGACCAACACCTACCCCTACCCTTCTACTCAGGAAAGGAACAAGAACGAAAGCATTGGGAAACAATAGCACAAGCTTCTCCAATTTACCTGACGTAGAGCGCAGTAAATTTTAAGTCCCCCCCCAGACACACACACACACACAAAGTCGACACGGGTGGAGTCAATTGAGAGAGCAATTCGCAAATTAACAGCTGATTAAGTAAGTTGTTTTTTTTTCCCTTCTTCATCTTGCGTCTGTGTGCCCTCGTGATTCCAATCACGCTCGTTAAAGAGGTTTCCTTCGCTTCTCTTACCGGAGAACAAGGCCGTGTGTCTTGCACCTAAAATACACACATACACACACACACACACACACACACAACGCCATCAACTCGGTACGAGTCGCAGACACACAATAGATCAATAGCAAAGGAAATACACAAATCTTCAGCTCATTAGCCAACGTTTTTTTTTTTCTATTGCTAGGCCCCTTCTTTTCACCCAACGCATAGGCTCGTTTTAATCGTTGCAACTAGCATCGACGCCCCTTTTTTATTTCCTGAACACAATGGACTCAAATCACCTCATCGTGCTGCTAAATGGGCTGCGCTCCGCAGACAACCTGGAGCGCAAGTCTGCTGAGGAGCACTACAACAACATGACTGCTTCCAATCCAGTTTGGATGATGTGTGCCTTGGCGGAGATCAGTGCCACTTCGCAGGACTTGAGTCTGAGGACTATAAGCGTGGTGCTGCTAAGAAAAGTCTTCAACACAACTCCGTCACCCTACGCCGCGTCCGACGCCGCAACGCGTGCTTTGGTCAAGGGTCATATGCTAACTGTGATTAACTCTGCATCTCAGGGTGGCCTGCGCACACCTGGTGCGGCGTGCGTAAGTGCGCTGGCGGTTCAGGTATACCAGGAGAAGGAGAACTGGGATGAGCTGTGGACGAACGTCATGACCATCCTCGGTGACGTGGCGGGCGATGCTGCGGTAAAGACTATGTGCTGTGAAATTGTTCAGACCACCTCGATGGCCATGGCGGGCTACTTCCAAACTCACGCCGATACGCTGGCTAAGGGTCTGGAAACGTGCTTCGCGCAGACGACAGAGAATGCCGACCTCAAGAAGGCTGCCTTTGAGACGACGATTCGTTTGTCGAACGTGGGCATGTCAGACCATCTTCGCCCCCTGGTACCGAAGATGTTGGGCATCATCGAGGCCTATCTGAATCAGGGTGAGTGGGAGTCAGTGGAGTCGATGCTGGAGGCCACGGTGGACGGAATATCGTCGAATATTAGCCTTTTCCAGCATGACGCCGAGCACCTTCTGGGGCTCATGATGCAGGTGGCGGCTGCTCCTCAGGTCGACGCCGGCGCGCGCCACATGGCGGTGGAGCTGATGCTGACGTACTGCGAGGAAGTGCCCAAGACAGTGCGCAAAGTGCCGCAGTTTGCTTCGTCGTTCTTCGAGCTGCTTTTTCAGTACACTTTGAACCCCGACTACGGCGCAAGCTGGGACTCCACCGGTCGGGACAACGATGAGGATAACCTGGAGGAAAATTCTGACCTGGTGATTGGATCGAGTGGGCTGGACCGCATCTCAAACGCGCTCGGCGGTCGAAAGCTACAGAAAACGGCGCAGACTCTTTTTGCACAGAATATTAACTCGCCGGAGTGGCAGCATAGAAACGCCGCGGTGCTGCTCATCTGCTATGCTGGCGAAGGCATGCGTACCGTCTTTGCGTCGCAGCTGCCGTCGTTGGTGCAGATGGTCGTGCCACACGTCAAGGACGAGTCCAAGTACGTGCGCGCCAATACGCTAGACTGTCTTGCGCAGCTCTCGCAGGACTTCTCGCCGGAGCTTCAGATGAAGGTGCACGAGGCTATTCTTCCGGCTGTCGTATCTGCGCTGCGCGACGATGTGCCACGTGTTGCAACATGCGCCGCGAATTGCTTGGATAGCTTCATCGACAGCGTGACAGGCGACGAGGAAGACGACGACGAGGATGATGGCCTCGATGAGTTCCGCGCCATCCTTCAGCCTTACATTGAGGTGATGTGCAGCGACTGTGTGTCAATGATCCGTGGGACGCAGCACGACTTCGTGCGCGAGGCAGCACTGGGTGTACTCTCCTCGGTGTCCTCGACCTGCAAGGGCATGTTGCTGCCATATGTGGAAGGTTTGGTTCCTATCTACCAGGAGGTACTGAGTTTTCCGGATACGCCGGAGGCGATGAAGACAAAGTGCAAGGCTATCGAGTGTGTGACGCTGCTCGCTTGCGGTGTTGGCCGCGAAGCCTTTGGCAAGTACGTTCATGATGTGTGCAACTATCTGAAAGGGCTGTGCGCCGGTGGTCTCACCAATGATGACCCACGCACTCGTTTCGTGATGCGTGGCTGGACATGTATGGTGGAGTGCCTCAAGGACCAGGCCCAGCCGTATCTCAGCACCGTTATCCCGATCCTGCTAAACATGATGAGCATGGAGTGCGACATGGAAATCGCGAACGTTGGCGTTGGTGAGGACGACGATGACGACAAACTGCCTGACGGTGTTGAAAAGATGCGCTTTGTCATCCCAGGCGTCGGCGAGCGTGTCGTCACGATCCACACAAGCCTCATCGAGGACAAGGAGCTTGCCTCCAACGTTATTTTCGCGATGCTGAGGGACCTTGGCGTAGGACTGGCACCGTACTTCCCTGATATTGCCAACGCGGCTATTGCCCAGTTGACGTTCATAGCTGGCGAGTCGATTCGTGAGAGTGGCGCTTCTATGCTCGAGGAGATCCTGAAATGCTACGAGGAGATGAAGGATCCGGCTGCACAGCAACTTGCCGAGGCAGCTCTGCCTAAACTGATGGAGGCGCTAGGCGAGGAGGCAGAGAATAGCGTCATGGAGGCGATGTTGCAGTGCATCGGTCGTTGTGTTAGCGTACACCCGGAGTTCATGAGCCCTGCCAACACGGCTCTCGTATGTGACAAAGTGATGGCAGCGCTGGAGGCTGTGGTGAAGCGCCGCGACGAGTGCCTCGCGAAGAAGGCGACCGAAAACGATGAAGACGAGCTTGACGCGCTCGAGGTGGAGGATGAAGAGGTGCAAATCACCATCTCCTCTGTGTGCGATCTTATCGGCACACTGCTTTCCTCCTCGAGGGAGGTGTTCGCTGCCCCTTTTCTTGCCAAGGCCTTCCCTGTTCTCGGTCAGTGGCTGCAGTCGTCAGCGGACGACTTCTACATGACGCGTGCCGCCGGTATTCTCAGCGACTTTGTGACGCACGCCCCTCAGTCGGTGGTTCCGTCGTTGCCACAGATTTGTGCAAGCACGCTGGCTATTGCGTCATCTTCCACCAATGACGAACTGCTGCAAAGCGACTTTTACCTCATGAACGTCATTGTGCAGCTGCTTGGTCTGCACACGACGACAAACATGGGGGTCGACGGCAGCGAGTACGCACGGCACGTCCAGCAGCTGGCAGAAAAGTACTTTTTGTCGGATTTGATAAAAAATGAGGAATACTCTCACTGCACCTGCAATGTAATCAGTCTGTACGTATCGTTGCTCAACTTCTACGGAACCACGGTGCTTCAGCAGCTAGCAACGGCAATGCTGACAGTGGTAGGCAAATCATTACCAGCCAAGGACGACGAGATAGAGGCCCGCCGCATCCACGATGTGGTTCTGGGGTGGGTGACGAACCAGCATCCCATTCTGCAGGCCCTGCCCGGTTCCGCCGCTGGATTTTTGACCTGTGTGAAGGCGGCCAACGCGAGCTGCCTCTCTGAGCAAGCGAAGCAATACCTCGCCAACATGTAAGTGCCTCTTGTTTGCGGTGGCGTTAGGGATGTGTGCGCATCCATTTCTATAAAAAATAAGTGACGATGGGGGAGGGAGTGCTGAGAAAGTGTTCTATAGAAGAAACAGAGAAACGTATAGCATCTTGCTGACAAAAGGCCTTTCAAATACTTTTTTTCGGAGGGGAGAAGAAAACAAAAGCACTTGAAAATCCCTTAAGAAGTGACGCATTATCTGATGAGCCTTGTTTCCCCTCTCTCGCCCTCGCCTTCGCATCTCGCATATGTTTCTGTTGTTTTTTCCCTCGCAGTCACTGAGTGTGTTCGAGCTTTTTTCTTGTGATGATATGTAATTTTTCCCTCTTTCACGTTTGTTGAAGGTTCCCCCTTTGTTTTCCTAAAGGGGAAAAGAGGAGGGCAAACCGGAAAGGAAGGGGAAGGGAATCAGCACCCTTGCAAGACGCGCGCAGGGGCGGAGTACGGAGAAAGGGCAGGCTATTTTGCAGAGCCACAAGGAGGCGAGGTGTATGCTTGTGTGTTTTCAAACGTGAAGTATATAAACCTATACAAGTAGAAAGAGAGCAGTTTGGGGTTGTCACCGTGGAGAATTCTGTTATCTGTGCAGTTTGTGTGGTGTGTGTGTGTGTGTGTGTGTGTGTGCCTGTTTTTGTTTTGAATATTGATAGAGCGCTCCTTTTTTTTGTTTACACCTCCCCTCTCTCTCTCTCACACACACACACACACACACACACACACTGTACAGCATACACATCTAAGTAAGTAAATATAAATATAGGCTGTGATGCTTTCTCTTCTTTTTTTTTCCATCTTGACACCGACATCGATACCTACAGATATATATATATATATACACACACACACACAAACACATCTGGGCGTGCGTTGTCCTCTTTCTCGCTCCTTTTTTTTCTCTGCACTCTCTGTTGTCGGAGGATCCATATATATTTTTGTAGTTCTTATGGCTCCCTCCCCCCGTCGACACAGTGGAGTAGTCGTCTCCCTTTACGTCCTGGAGAGTGTGGTGTTGGTATATGAATTATCCTTGCTTCGGATTTCTGTTTTTTTTTGTTGTATTCCGACTCTGTGTGGTTCCCTGATGCACCTGCAATGCTTGTGCAGTAAGTATGTACGTGTGTGTGTATGTGTGTGTGTGTCTGTGCGGCTTCGGTGATAAATCCGAGGAATGCACACAAAAGGCATTTTTTAAAATTTAGTGTGCTCATATTTCTGTGTGTCGCTTTCGCCATGTCGCTTGCCGAATTCAAAGATGCAAAGGTCGATGTTTGTCCTTGGGTTGCCCCTCTATCCACCTGCAAAGAAGGACTGATGGTAGGGTAGGACCGTCTAGGGCGGGGGACGCGGTCCGTTAGAGGTAGAAGGGAAGTTGCCAAGGAAAAGTGTGGTGTCATGCTGTGGAGTGTTCGTTACTCAGTGGGGCGGGGGGAGGCTCCTGTAGATTCACCGCGGTCTCCTGGCACACTCCCACGGCTACAAATGCACACTTTACGTCGACGTACTTTCCAAACGAAATGTGCGGTGACAATGAAACCCCAACGACGTTGATCACTTTCTACGGAGGGCAGCTCCCACAGGCACTCCAACGCTCTCTCACTTGGAGTGACAACTGTTCCCTTTTTTCTTCAAGCGGGAAACTCCTTGTTCTCGTTGGCGTGGTACACACAGTGTTCACTGGCGGTCACCCGTGCCTTTCCTGCACTGTTGTTTTCTGTCTTCACTACCCCCTCTTTTTTTTTCTACTACACACAACTCCCTCATTCGATCCTCAACCAACGAAACATGTCCACCACCTATGTGCGCCATACATAAATGGCTCAATCAATACATATATACATACGTACATGCATATCCGTCTGAGATGCGATTTCCGATTCCGTTTTTCCCCTTGGAATCAGAAACGCGGTGAGATCAGTGGGGTGTGAGCCGCAAAAGTATCGTTTCCCCTCCCCCTTGTCTCCCAATCACTCTACTACAGCGTATCCCGACCTCTTTCGCCGTTCCTGAGACGAAAAAAAAAAGGCTGAGAGACACGCGGTTGATTTCTCAAGAGGGGTGAGATCATAGGCGAGCGAACCACGCCCAAAGCGAAAGGGCACTCGTACGTTAAAAACAAGGCACACACACACACACACACACACACACTCTGTCACGTGTAGGGTTAAGTGGTGAAAACATACAAAGAATCAGGTTACTTGGATAGGAGGGATGGGTACTACTTCTAGTCGAGAGTGGTTTGACCCATACGCGGTGAACACCCCCCTTGCTGGTGTTTGTGTGGCCTCATGCTTGTTTAACAGTGTGCTCAATGGCACGATGCGAATTTCCAACGTCTACACAAACGTTACTCTGCTTGCTCTTCTTGGCTGCTCCACCGGGGCGACCAACTCGTTGCACATGCCGCTGCTCGGCGCGCAGATAGGTCTCGCAGCGTCACTGCTTTTTACGTTAGGGGCTCCGTTGAGGATTCTATTCACCAATCGCTTTTTCCCTCGCTCCGTGCATTATGGGATCGGTACATTCTACAGCACTTACCATGCGATGCGGTGGCAGAAGGAGTTGCACTGCTTTGAAGATGCGGGGGAGGATGCCGAGGACGAAAAATTTTAGATTGTCTTCCCGCTGCAGCGAGAGAGAGAGGAGAGGAGAGGAGGGGGGTATCATGAAATATTTGCCGCTGTTTCTGCTGCCATGGGTGTTGGGATTTTGGCGACTTGGTGTGCCTGTGTGTTCATGCGTGTGTGTGTGTGTGTGTGTGTGCTTCTTTGCCTCGTTTGGTGGGCTGTTGTGCACTCGGGTCTCCTTCTTGCCTCTGTGATTTATTATTATTGGCAGGAGAACTGTTTTATCGCACATACGTGAAGAAAGGAGGACTGAGCAACAGTGGATGCATCCATCAAGTAGATGAATGTCTAGTAGATATCCCAGTCGTACCAGACGCACGACCCCCTGTCCCCACACGCACAGGGGTGCGGGAGGAAGAGGAGGAAGGCGTGTATATTCGATTGAGCGTAATTCAAATGGACTCCAATAAATGTTCCTCGCTGCGTAGTTATCTCCTCTGTTCGTTTTGGCTGGCGGAGCGCTGTATTTTTCATTGCTCCAACCACCTACCCACACATCACACAGAGGCATAGAAACACAAACAGTAGTTTATGAACGGGGTGTTCAGAGGAGTGTTGGTGGGAACTACCAAATGATTTTGGGCGGGTGCTGTGCTGTTTTGCACCGCATGATCACGACCCAACGTCCCCCTTTGTCTGCTGCATGTACGGCTTTTGGTCCTTCTTTGCCGCCTCGTGTGGCTCTCTGGGGGCCTCGACCTCTCTTTTCATCTTTTTTCTTGCCCTCCTAGCTCGGCTTCTTGAAAGCGAGAAAAAAAATGAATCGCATCGTGCTACCCGCTGCCGCAAGTGTTTTTTTTTTTTCTGTGCCTCCCTGCTCAAATTTTTCTCCTCTGCACACATTTGCTTACCTACACACGCACATGCACACATCCGTAAGCACGTGCGCACACATCACACACAGACACAGACGCAGACAGAGTATCTCGCGTACCTTGCTCATATTTCGTGGCGAGTGGTAAAACTGTGCTGAAGTAAGAGCTAGCATCAATATAAGCACACTGTGTTGCATGCGCAGGGGTACACTGTGATCCCGACCCACACGCCAGCAGATTTCACAGAAGTACTAAAATATGGAAGATCGAAACGCTGTGGCATCCAGCGTCTTCTTCACCGGCGTGTCTCTCGTAATTGAGAAGGAGAAGTTACGTCAGCACTTCGAGTCCGTCGGCCATGTCGTCAATTTTACCATATTCGGCCCCGCGCCGGGGAAGGACTTCCGCTATGGCATCGTTGGATATATGGATCCTCAGACCGCCGAGGAGGCCATTCGTCGCCTCGACGGAACCACTTTCGGCGAGCGCGCCATGCGCGTGACGGCAGCGCGCAGCACCACACTGCACGGTCCGGCGCGCGCAGGCCCTGGCGGCAGCGGGAGTGGACCCGCTGACCACACCACCTTTCGAAAACGGACCCGAGAGCCGTATCCCTCGGCGCACTCGTCACGTCCGCCTTTTAGTCCCGGCGCAGCTTCTGGTAGTGGCATGCGTCCTCCTATGGCGCGTGCGCCATTCTCTCCGCAGCAGTCTCAGCAACCGGAGCAGTTACAGCAAGCAAACAGTGACAGGGCCGGGCGAGAAATGATGCAGTTTCCGCGCCTTTTTACGGATCCGATTCTTGGCCGTGAAAGCTCCCTCGTCCTCGACGCACTGCGGGGCATGGCAACAGAGGATGCGTACGCGGCTGTCGAACAGCTGCGTGTGTTGGCACTAGAGCGCCCGATCGAGGCGAAGCGATTATTGCACAACAACCCAGCGTTGAAATCAGCGGTGGTCATGACACTTCAACACGCTGGCCGAATTCCTTTCGGATCATTGCCTCGTGATGCGTTCCAGTCGAGGAAAGCAGCGGATGCAGAGGCGAAGCTGGTCCAGCCACGGCAGCCAACGCCGCCACCGCCGCCTCCGTCGCCGCCTGTCACTGAAGCTTCTCAGCAGACACCCCAAAAGCCTTCGGCACAACCACCACAGCCGGCTAAGAAAGAGGCCAAGTCTTTTGTCAAAGGCGACGAGGTACGTGGTGACCGCAAGCGCAACACCAACGCCAGTGGCGTATCCTCTTCCTCAGCCACTGCTCCTTTCGGCTCCCAGACATCTGATGCGTTACCGTCGGCACCAATCACAGAGGCAGAACGTGATGAGGTCCTGGAGCTCATTCAGAACATGAGCGAGGAGGATGTGGAACGGGTGTTGACCATGTCAGCGCGTGACTTAGCGCAAGTACCTGATCCAGTTCAGCGAAAGCAGCTGGAGGTGTTGCAAAGTCGCCTCTTGGTGATGTCGAAGGATTTATGACGTCAATGGGCCACCCTGGGTGGACGATTGCAGAGGTCCGGAGGTGTTGAGGGAAAGGGGAGAGGGCAGGAGGGAAGCAGGGAGGTGGGGTGCGTATGAATAGTCGCCGAATCTGCACCCCCTACCTCCTTCTTCCTCTCCCTCCCGCCAGTGTGTTCCAGCTTCTTTTGCAACGCCTCTGTTTTTCATCGCAGTGGGCTTTGTAGTGTGTGTGTGAGGGCGCACTTGTTCTCGTGAGAACTTGCGAGTTTGTCGGTGTAGGATGGGTGGTGTTAGCGGAAGGGGAAATCATCGTTCGCTTAAAAAAAAAAACCTGCACTGCTTCCCTTTCACTTTTTCTTGCCCTCTTCTTTCTTCATTTCGAAGGTGTGTTCGACTGTCAGTACAAGAAGACGACACATTTGCATGCTGCCGTGGACAAGTAACGGGCGTGCACACGAAAAAAGCTACGCCATCCATGAGGTGGGTGCTCGGAAGAGAGAGAGCCGTGAGAAGAGTTCAAACGTTGACCTTCACTTTTCCCTAACGACCGAAGTCAAGGCTTATTTGCAAAGAAATAATTACCTGTCTCTCTCAGTAATTGCTGAACTATCCCTGTCTGATCACAGTGCTACCAATCATAGTGGTGCTGGTGTGGAACGCGGCCCAAAGCTTTGATAAGAGTCCCCTCGCTTTGCATCCCCTCATCTTGGGCTTCTTGCTACATCTGCCGCCCCATATTTCTTGGTGGGTTTCTCTGATTTCCCTGGATGTTACAGAAGTCCATCACCCGATCTTTGAAGGTTACTTCTCCTTCCCTTTTTTTTTCTCCCTCACGATTACTTTTGCATGTCCCTATGCATTCCTCTCTGTCTCTCTCTGTGTGAGCATTAATCAAGAGGCGAATATCGGGAACGCACACACGCGTTTACAGCTACATTTTCAGGTTGGGAAGGGCGTTGGTGAGTGGAGGCGGTCGCGCGTCTGAAGTGAGCTGCCTTTCTCTTTTGTCACTCGCCCATTTCGGAGTCTTTCACCCATACTTGTTACTACGACTGCTAAACTATCGAAACGCAATCAACACCGTTTGCCTGCAGAACACAGGAATGTCCAAGACTTTTTTTTCCATTTTATGGTCCATACACACAAACACACGCACTTGATGGTTCTGCGTTGCTTTTTTTTCCTTTTTTTCTTATCAGCACCCCCTATTGTCTTCACACCATCTGAGTTGGCAGCAGTTGGCCCACTGGCAGCGGCCGGCACAAAAAAATAAAAGTCGATCTTCTTGGCAGATCGTGTAGCTTTAACGGACAGGCAGAGATATACACGCCTCAGTGTGGCCATAAGCGCTCTGATTTTTTTTTTGTTTTCTCACGAGATAAACCGGCGCTCATGGCGTCATGAATTTTCAGTCAAATCGAATGCGCGTATACTTTGTGGACTCATCTGACGATGGCGCTTCGCATGAGGCAGCCGTGGAGCTCGGGTCTTTACCTGACGATGGTGACCTCACCAACGAGAGCTCCGCGCGCGGTGCAACACCCTCTAGTGCTTCACGCCAACCGTACGGAAGCGGGGAAGAAGTGGAGAGCAAACGTTCTCACCAAAGTAGAACATATGGCGGTTGGTTTTCCGCTATCGTCTACAAAGGTGCAACTGCGGTTGCTGAACTTCTCACTAGGCAAAGAGGCACCGCATCATATGGAGGCGGTGGCGACATATCCCCTGGTCGGCAGCCGACATCTTCGGGCTTTGATGGCAGTACCGACGGAGCTGCTGGCGGACAAGCTCCAGGCCGACACAGCAGCGGTAGTAGCAGTAGCAGCGGTGGCTGGGAATTCGACGGATCTCGGAGCCACAGCTCAGCGGGGTCAGGGCCGTCCACCGAGTCCGTAAGCCTCCAGGAGGGCAGAGGTGATCTGGAGGAGGGAGGCCACTACGACCAGGTGGATTTAGATTTAAAAGATACCGTGCTCTTGTTCATGGAAACCGGCTCTGACGTTTTTCTCAACATAATCCTTGCCACA
Organism: Endotrypanum monterogeii; assembly: GCA_000333855.2. Classification (NCBI taxonomy): domain Eukaryota; phylum Euglenozoa; class Kinetoplastea; order Trypanosomatida; family Trypanosomatidae; genus Endotrypanum; species Endotrypanum monterogeii. Next base: position 835,936 of record CM007316.1, on the reverse strand, counting down.
CTCAAAGCCAGCGACGAGTTGCTCGATGGGGAAATGTTTCAGATCGTGAGTGAAAGTCCGACCCTACTGAAGGTGTTTCTGGACTCGGGGCGCGTGGACATTGATGATCCTCTTGTGCAGTCGGTCGTGCAGGCGAAGCTTGACGAGGTCCTCGCCGGTGACCCGTACAACGGCGACGTCGTTCCTGGAGATTTGCTCAGCTATGTTCGGTACCTGTGCAGCATTCGCACAAGTCGAATCACATTTCAGCAGATGGTCCTCCTACGCTACTCTGGCTTCGACTACGTGGAGCTTCTCATCGACTACCCGTATCTCGTGGAGAATATACAGAAGCCAAGTTTTTGTGTGTACGTCGTTTTGGATTTCTTGCACTACCTCAGCATCAGTTTCAGTTGCCTGAGTGTGCTGATAACATTGTTGTTCTCAGCGTTGGTGACCTGGTCGATGGTGTTCTGGTTTTTGCAGCCGGAGTACCGCAACAATGGGTACTGGACTATCATTGTATACATTGTCGGCTATGTTGTGAGTATCGTTGCAACCATGCGGGCAGAGGAAGGAAAGCTGAAGAGCTACGATAATCAAATATGGCACTACCCGGATAACTACTTTAGGTTTATACCCATCATCCCAGTGTACGAGATCATGCTCAGTTACGTCTTGCTGCGGTACGAAATATCGGCGAACTCGAAGCGTTTCTTTATTATTCGGTACGATCTGCGCAATAGCACATACATTCAGCAAATCATCAACGGATGTTGTCACGCACTGCCTCAGCTTATAGTGCAGACGTTTTCTTTTATTGGTAATGAAGAGGCACAGCCCAAACGGGGTTTGATTTTTTTTTGGCTGATCGTGGCCTGCTCGTGCATGTTGACACTCATGTCCATCTTATCCCTCTACCGCATCGCCGTGTTCACACATTCTTGCAGCGAGCGCGGATTCGCACTTTTGTCAAGCCAAAGCTCGGCAACCGAGCGCTACACACGCATGGTCGCCCGACGTGTCCGTCCATCTGATATCGCCACAAAGGTGCTTATCTTTTTTTCCATGTACTTCTTCGTTGCCCAAGCGCTGACTCTCACCATCTTTTTGTTGGATAAAGAATTTATCAGCCTTGGTGGACTGGTATTTGTCTCCATTTACGTAGGCATAGATGCACTTTCCATTATATGTCTCGTGACCGTGTACGTCAACCTGCCGTTGTCGAGACTCATGGGCGTCATCTGTGTTCCCGTCATGCTGATGGAAATAGCTTTCCTTTCTCTGATACGAGTGAACGTAACGCATTCGGAGTTGACGCTTTTCGATATTCATCCCAGACTATGGGTGATTCCGAGCGTTGCAAGCTTTGGGGTGCTTTGCATTTCTTTCTTGGCATGGATGGTCATGTTGCTTGTCGAGCATGTCCGCGGTGCGCGTTTCACACAGCAGGCTTTAGATCACTACATTTTGTGGTAGTGCAGCGTCACAATGCTTAGCGCAAAACCACTGCCTCTTGAGTCTTTTTCTTTTTACGGAGGCGCAATACATTCTTGTCTCTCACAGCTGGCATATATTTTATAAATTTTCCCTCGTCGTTGACGTTGCGTCTGCATGTGTATGTGCTTCTTTTATCATCTGCCCTGTGTGTATTTGTGTGTGTGTGTATGTGTCCTCCCTCGCCTTCCCCTTTCACAGACAATATCTCTTTTATACAGACGAGCAAGATCGCCACCGCCCTCCTCTTCTTTTCGCTCGTCTCCAACATACTCAGCTGAGGCTCGAATGTACTTTGATAGGCGCACACACCTTTGGTGTTTTCCTGTACGTTTTTATTTTCAGCTGTAGACGTGGAGGGTACAGTGGGAATACCGGTTCGGCATTAAAATGTTTTTAAATATTTGTAGTAGTCGAGTTTCTCCACTGTCACAAAACGTCTAGGTCAAACTCAACGCTTTTCCTTGACCCATTCAAAGGCTCCCCTTGTGGTGGGAGGTAGCTTCATGTACGCATTGCAGCGACACTGACTCAGTCGCTTGAGCTCGGCCCCTGCCACCACCGTTTACTTTTTCTCAAGACTCTCTGTGCTGTACTGCGGGTTTCTGCGTGGTGTATTCATTGGAGGGTGGTTCAGGCTCCTTGGTGGTGGATTGCGAGGGCACCCTAGCTGGGCTCTAGTCTCAGCGTCCCTAAAAAAAAAAAAGGAAGTATATAATGTGAATGCCACCAACTTCTTCAAGGTCACGTATCCCTGCTACGAATCTTCAGCCAGCATGTTTTTATCGATGCCGGTAACGGTCCATGACTCGGCTTTTCAGGCATTGTAGCCATCTGAGCGTCTCGCGGCCACATGTGCTTCAAAAAAAAATGGCATCATCACCGGTGCGAGAGGAAGAGAGCAGCTTCTTGTCGATCTTTAGAGCGGCTGTGGTGTGAAGAAGACACCCGCAACTTTGCACACTGAGGCATTTATCCCTACCCCTCTATCATGGGTATCCGAAAGTTGCTGCCAGCGGGTACACATCAAGAGAGCTACGCGATGGTAGCTGTCTTCGTCATGTGCATGTTTTCCTGTATCCTGTCGTCAGGGCACAGTATACCGTCTGGAATATAAACGCACACATATATATTATATAGTATCGATATATACATGTGTCATTGTCTTCACTTTTATTCTGCCTCCCCCCTTTTCCTTCCCTTTTCAAATATTATGCACTCATTAAGCATGCAGAGGTCTCGAGGGGGAGGTGAGACTACGTGGACATGTAGGGAACGCGCAGAAACAAAAACACGTCGGCTTCTCCATTCATATATATACACACATATATATATACATATATACTATATATACACACATATATATAGTATATATATATATATATATACATGTATACATTGTCCGACTCCCTTTACTCCAGTCTTTTCTCAACCCCTGAGTGTGTACATTTGATCAAAGAACAGCACACTCGCATATATAGACGAACGTGCAAGCATATATCCGCTGACGCGCAGGTAAAGGGAGTCCTCGGGCACAGGCCCTCCAAGCCTGTAGATTCCGTGTTCCGCTCTGCTTTCCAGCGGTTGCGCGGCCTCCTCTCTTCGCTTTATTTCCGTCCTTAAAAAAATACACACCAAAAAAAAACATACGCACACATCCAAGTCCGTCATTATTACTATAATTATTATTATTATTATTATTATTATTATTTCAGTGTTGCTTCTTTTCATCATCTACTTTTTTTCCCTTTTCCCTCAGCGCTTTGGAACACGTCGGGTTTTCTCATTGGTGAATGCACATGCCTGTCTGGCCTCGTGCTGAAGTGACACGCAGACACACTCGTACACGCGCGAGCCCAAGCGCAGGCCCATACACACAGATCAATTTCATTTTTAATTTTTATCATTTTTATGGATAATTTTCGTTTTCCTACAATCGATAATTCACAATGAGCATGGTCCAGTTGCACCCTCATTTCGTTGCCGCGCGCAGCTACGCCGATGTGAGGTCGATCATAGGTCTCCTAAAGCAGCCGATTGACGACGAGGATTTGGAGGTAAACAGTGCGGCGCGGTACATCCCTTCCGCGCATGCAACCACAATTCACTTAGGTGATGCATTAAGTGGTCTTTCCTATTCCAGTGAACCGCTGTCACCGAAGGTGAAGGGCTCGAATTTCACAGCGAACATGGGCACGGTGGACACTGCATCTCCGAAGGGTGCACCCGAACCAATAAAGACACCACCAGCTGCCGTGAGTAATGCAGGTGCCGCATCCCACAAGGAGGGCGCGACTCTGTCGCCGGCTCCTCTGTCACCCAAGTCCTCGATTCCCGGTGACTCACGGTTTCGCCTCAGTCGTTCCCAGTCGAAGGCAAGTCTCAAGCAGCACCGGCGGAAGGTGTTGTGCATATGGGATGTGGACGACACCCTTGTTGCATCTGGGGTCAGCGGCGTGCGTCAGAATACTGTCTTCCGGGATACGGAGCTGGTAGCGCTCTTTCGCAGCGCTGGTGATACAGCACGTCATTTGTTTCTGTCGCAGGGGAGCATCGACGACGTCTTTGAGAAGCCAAGCGGACGGCTGCGGTGTTTACGGCCCTTTTTAGAGCGCACTGCCGGTCTCAACGGCAGTGCCTATGCAAGGGAGGACAGTGCAGATCATTCCTCATCGGCTTCATGCACGTCTCGCGGATGCAACAACAACAACAAAAAAGAAGGGTTTTCTTTTGCGAACGCGTTTCGTTGCGGCGGAGCTAGGCAGACGAAGGAGCAGCCCTTCTCGATTTCATCGACGCGCCACCGTGCAGACATGGCATATAAGAACGCAACTGTGAGCAACAAGAACAATAACGACTTGCGGTGTTTTTCTCCGGGTACGGTTCTCGTACGCCTTGCCACCGTGGGTGATCGCACTGAAACAATGGAGGACGCTGCATTCTTGGACGATCCGAATGCATTGCCGACGTGCAACCGTTCCTTCGACGGGGCGGTGGATGACAAGGCAGAGCGAGTGGGTCGATGGCTCATTCTTCGACCGGAGGTTTGGGGCATAACACTTGCGTCTATGAGTACGTTCTTCCCACCGTCACGTAACACGGCGTACGTAAACGGAAAAATCTACCGCAAGATGGATGTAGTGTGGTCACTCGCCATGAGTGGCGAGTGGGATTCCGTCTTGTTCATCGACAACAACCTCTCGGAGGTGGGAGTGGTGCGTTATGGACTCCAAATCTCGGATCTACTCGATTTAAGAAGTCAGCACAGGGTTCACCTTCTCTTCCAGGCGGATTATTTGCTTCTCTCGATCTCGGCGAAGCTGAGCGCACTGGAGCTGCAGCACGGTCGGGACGTAACAAAACCACTGGAAACCACTTCGATCTCGTCATCTGTAAAGAAGAAGCGGACTGATTGTCTTCTACGCTCGACGGCGGACAAAGCGCCCGCCGTCACTGCGACCAACTCGAGCTCGTCAGAGAATGCCCCCAAAAGTAGCAGCGCTGGGGAGACATGTGAGTTGACGTTCTCCAAATCTGCAGTGATGTCGAGCTCTGGCAGCGTTGTCCTAACAGGTTCTCGCAGGGGTGGTTTGTCCAACAGCAACAGGTTTCAAAGCTCTTCCAGACGGGGCAATTCGTCGATCCAGGGTCCCATCTCCAACGACGTTGTGGGCGACTTGAAGATCGTCCTTCCAAACGAGGGCGTCAGCATGGTTCCACCTTCTGATTTATCGATTGCGGTAGCGGTGCCAGGCGCACGTGCATCTAGCAGCAGTAATAGCTCTCTAGGCGCCGAGCACACGTGTCTCACGTTGTCCTCGTTCTCCTCTCATCAAATTCGAGAGGACGGCGAGGGTGACCCTGAAGCCTCGGTGATCACATCGTTTGATTCCCCCATGTTCCAGGTGAAGAGGCCTCTTTCGAAAGATGTGGACTTGATGGTCGTAAATCTGCACATGTCATCTGAGGAGTATCGTCGGGTACTTACCACTGCACGCACGAATCATACCGGGCAGCGCAGCATGCCGCGCACTAGCAGCAGTGGGTACAGGTTCGTCGGCCAGCCAGTGTTCGTTGGCGATCGAAGCTGCACCGATGAGCAGTACCAGGCTGTCCTCAAGTACTTCCAGGACGCAGAAAATCGACTGCTTCAGCTGATCGACGAGGAGATGCGGATTAATGGGTTTGTGGATGTCGCCAAGGCGAGTCGCTGGATACCGAGCACGCGCATGGCGTACGCTCCTCGTCCTGTGCGGCCGACGGTTGTGCCACATATGCTCAACTTCTACGAGTCTTTCTTCGAGGAGTTGGAGGAGCGGCTGATCACCCCGCTCCTGCGTATAGGTGGGGCGGGTATGTCAGGCATGCTCCAGTCAGAAGCCCAGCGGCAGTACTATGTACTGCAACGCGTTCTTCCTTTCATCGACCCATATCTAACGGGCGACATTGCTCGCCTTTTGTTTGACATGTACGTCACGGACAGTAGCATCCCGCGCTCGCTTGCAGAGCAGCTGCGGAAAACAGTTACCAGAACACGCGCGCGTATTGATGCAGGGCAGGAAAAGAGACGGTTGTGACTGCCATCTGCGCTCAGAACTGTTTTCGTGCTTTATTTCCCTTCATATGCAGGTGGGACTCGCGTCGCACCCTGTCGAAGAGTAGGGTGTATCGCGTGTGTGTGTGTGTGTGTGTGTGTGTATGGAAACAGGTGGCAATACCAAGCTCAAAAAAAATATGTATATATGTATGTTTTATATACGTTTTTTTTTCTTGACATTAGGCCACGCAGAGTATGTGCAACGCACGCATGTATTAGCTAGCTCAGAAGTTGGGAAGAAAAATGTTTGTGGACTTCCGTGTCACGCGGCTGTTGCTCGTTCTTTGGTGTTTGTCGAGTTCTTTGTTCCCCGCTTGTCGCGCTTCTCTTGGGGTTTGTCGAAATCTCTTTATTTATTTTATATTGCTTTTCGATGAATCCGAAAGAAATCTTTACCTTTGGAATCACTTGTGCTACATACCAACGTGTGCAGCATGGGGACAGCTTCGACAGCGAGGAAGGATGTCATGTTGCACATGTATGTATGCTGGCGTGCGTGTACTTATGTATGTGTGTGTGTGTGTGCATGCTTCGGCGAGAAATCGATCAACATTTTGCACCAATTTTGTCGCAAAAAAAATGTTCGGTTGCACACACCGGACGGTTCTTGCGGAAAAAAAATTGTGTAGGTTTCTGTTTATTTTCTCCTTTTTTCCGTGCATGCAGATGCCTGTACGCATGTTTATATACACTGGTATACATAGGTCTAAGTAAGTGTTCGTTCGAATGTGAGCTCACCCAAAAAAAAAAATATATATACCCATGTATCTGCTTCTGTTTTTGTCTGGTAGACGCACCCATAACAGGTGTACACTTTTTGCGCAGCTGCGCACTTGGTCTTTTTTTTTTTGTGTGTGTGTGTGTCGTCCTTCCTTTCTCTGTGTTTGTGTCTGCGCGTGCGTGTGTGTGTGTGTGTGTGTCTGTCTGTCTATGACGGTCGGGTCACAGGTTGAGTGGAGAATTTGCAGCCGTGTACATGCAGACTGGCTGCGTATGTTGCGGTGCATTTGCGCGAGTACACTTTTTTTTTTCTTCTACCGTACGTATATAAATATGTATATGCGTATATTTGTTCTGTTTTCACCTCCCTTTGCTCATGCTTCTCACATTATGGAGTCTGGATTTTATTATCCTTTCCGTAGGTGTCTAAGGAGCCTGCGACACTCCTCAGTGTCGACTGTCGTTGGCTGTTGTTGTTGGGGGACAGGACGGAATTCGGTTCTGATCAAAAGAAACCCTAGTTGTGATGGAACATATACCAGCTCAACTCATGCCAGTGATGGAAACAGATGAACCCACTCATCGACCACTCTTCTGCATGTTGTGGGCTGGTGACAAATTTTTTTTTTTGACGCAGATCTACACCTAGCTTCTACTGCATAGTGTTCGAATTTGTAGGCGCTCAACGACTCCCAATGGTACTGTCCTCCCTCGGCGGAATCCCGAGAGAAACGTAGAGTCTCTGGGGAAGGGAGGAGATGGGGGGGGCAAGAACTAAAACAGGAACGCCTTCGACCCCTGACGTGTTTGTATTTGATCTCCGAGGCTTTCTGCGCTCTTTTGTTGCGAGACCCAATACAGGGAAATAATAGTAAAAAGAAGAAGCACTGCGGTAGATATTTTGTGCTGTCACGATAGGTCGAATATGCTGTGTGCGTGTGCTTTTCCATTTTTTTTTTTTGCCGACATCATGGAAGAGGGAATTCGCCTACATTTGATGCCGCATCTTAGCTGAGGGGGTATAATTTCGCGTCCAGTCAATCACCCCAAATTATTATTTGGTGGAGTGAGTTATTTTTTTCCTCAGATACTCCGGCACGGGGGTGGTACTCAGTTTTCTCGCCGTAGAACTGCGCATCTCAGTCAGCTCCATTAGATGGAGGAGGAAGGGAGGGTGGGGGGGTGGGGTGGACCGTGAGTGGTCAACTTTGATTTGGTTGGGCCCATTAAAGGCAGTGGGCTATGTCACAGACACACAACGGGCTGGCATAACACAGATCAGTCTACTGCATCAGGCATCATACACGACCGTTACGCCCCCAAGATGTGAGCTTCCACGAAGTTCCCCTATAAACCGCACCGATGTAGCAGTGTGTGGTGGTGTTGTCGGCTAATTTCGAGCGTGGTTGGATGAGGGCGAGATGACCTGATTCATCTGTGTTGGACTGCGTTGAAGGATACTCTCTACAAGGGACAGGTTAGCGCCTCTGGACGTGTCGTCTTCACAGCAAGCGGACGGGCAAAAAAAAAAAACGGTTCATATCACGAGCTCAGATTAGCGGAGAGGGTGGGTGGGGCAATACGCTGAGCTTCTCAGCCTCGCACTGGTCTCGACTAGCGAGGGCCATCTGAAAGCGCATCTGCTAGGGGTGAAGGAATGAACCTTGCAAAAGCCCCTCTTCCCCTAGTAGCGTACAGCCTTACATCTGAATCTCCACATCCTGAACGCTAGGACGCTGTGACGCCCATGATGGAAAGGTTCCTTGTGGTCACCAGGAGGGCTGCTCAAAGGAATAGAACACTATATCTCTCCATCTCTCTATCTATCTATCTATCTATATATATATATATATATATATATATATATGTAGATATGCAGGAGGGTCAACACCTGTATGAGTGAGGAGACGGCGTCTAGGGATGAGGGTTCTGTTTTTTTTTTCTTGTTCCCCCTTCTCTCCCCCCCTTTTTACATCACTTGCGCACTGCCCCGCGCATACTCGTAGAGGACACGTGAGGAGGTGCGACTCGAAGATCTGATCCACAGGAAAGCGTGGTGCATATCGATCTCAGACACGCGATGCACCAACTGGATCTACCCTCAATCATTCACAGAGATCTCATAGTCTCTACGTTTTTTTTTTTTATGTTCTGCGCATTGTTTACACCTGGCATGAGACATGGAAATCACTACTGCAGGGTGACGGAGTATGCTAGCTATTTGGTGAAGTTGCATAGCCAGGCGACAGGACAATCTCCGGTAGACCTCTTCGTCTGTTTATTCCCACGGAGACACAGCTACCTGCGCTTTGGCATGTTTTCCATGCCGACTGGGTATGGCGCTTCGTGGGTTATCGTGCAACTCGGCACGTGGGCTTCGACCAAATCTGCCGCAGTTGTTGAGACCTTTCTGCTCTACGACAAGATGGCACTGCTAGGCATTTACGCGAAGTGGCTCGTCACTGGTGGCGTCACTGCTGCATGATAGCAACAACAACAAAAAGAAAGGGGATGACTACAGAGCTACTCTTCAGACTGAACAGGCCCAATAGTGATCCTGAGTTTAAAAATATATATATATATATATATATATATATATATTTGTTTCCACGCTGACCGACGGTCTCTGCAGATTATTCGAATGTATGATTTTGCGAGGGCTGCGTAATCTTCTGGAGAGCAAATTCCAAGCACAACAGTCTGGTATTCGTGATCGCCCATTTTTTTTTCTCGCTGTTGCTGTATACCTTTGTGGGTATTTCCCATATAGCAGAAAGCTCTGTATTACCCGATAAGTGCCAATATGGTGGGCGTGGTTTGTGCACGATGTCTGCACACTAGACTCAGTGGATGGCGTGTTCGTCTTTGACAGAGTCAGTGAGGGTCGACGCTAAGCTACACCTGGTTCCCTTGGTCATGAGTTTCTGAGACGATCCTTCCGCCACGCGCGCGTGGGGCTTGAAGGGATGACATATGTGGTGGTACAGAGGCTCATACGCGTAGTCCACCCGGTTTGTGCCATCGGTTTTATTCTCTTCCCCTTGATCACATCGACGACGCCGTGAAGCTGATGTGAATATGCGTACTTGTGTGCGGCCTGGACGATACACTCGAGTACGGCACAGAAAAAAAAACCTTTTTATTTCCCCTTCAAGGGCATCGCTGACGCCCCGACCTTCTACCCTGAGTGCCAAAAGGAAGTAACTCCTGAAGGCTGCGTCACTCTGGGCTCACTGTAGAGCGCAGTGGGAGGACGCCAGGGGCCGTCCCTGTCCGACTCTTCATTGGGCACCTGCCTGAGCTGCAGATGGTTGTGGTATTGGCCTGTAGATGTTTAGGTGGCTGGCAAAGGGAAGGCACAGTATTTGCTCAGGACTTTAGGTGCACTACCAGTTTGCTCATTCGGCTTGAGTTATCAATTTCTCTGACGAGCGGGACGCTAAGCGCATCCCAGACTGGGTGAAGAGGTGTGTACTGTACCCATCGCTTTTTGGCAGGGGTGACGCGGCGGGTCTCTGGGGAAGGGGGTCGCCGGCGGAAGAAGACGCGAGTGGTCTTGTATTGCTCTTACTGTGCTCGGGCACGAAGACGAGTCTTTGAAGGGAGTCACGGTGTCGTGGGCACGCAGCAGATGCAGGTGGGCTGTGGTTACGTCTGAAGGGGTAGGTGGGTGGGGTGTTGCGTATGTGGTAGTCGTGACCTTCGATGTGAAGAAAAACAAAAATGAGGTGCAGCTACCATTATCCGTGTCAATTCTTTGTACTTACCTGCTTTGTGTATTATTACGATTACTTTTGACTGGGTGGTTTCTGCTGCTCCCATCAATTCTTCCCTCACTCGTCGGTTCTTTTTTTTTGAATTTTTAGGGAGGTCACTGACAGGATCTGGGAAGTGCGACATGACCCTGCATTTATGCTGTTCATATATACACATGTATATGTATATATATATATATATATACTTTGTGTTGGATGTCGTTTAATTACTCTTATTGTTTCTTTGATGGTGTAGACAACTGAAGTATTCGACTTCTTCTGTGTGTGTGTGTGTGTGTGTGTGTGTGTGTGCGCATCCTTGTGCAAGTGTGCAGTGATGTCTGCAGGTTACTTGGGAGATTAAGGTAACGAGAATATATTCCTCGTGTTGTAATTTTTCTTTTTTTTTCATACGAGACTTCACTTCTTTGCTCATTCTGTTCATCTTTCTCTCACCTATCCGTATGAAATGGGTGTCCGATGTGAGCGAGTCGTTTTTATGGTAAGCGTGCTCACACCAAATCGCACTAGTGCGTAGACGCGCCCGAGTCACCGCTTTTTTCTGACTTATCGCATTCTTAGGATTCCCTGCTTATGCGTGACATTGTAGCTTGTAATTTTTTATTTTCCCTTCACCTTTTCCTGTTGTTTGTATGTGTTGTTGTCTACACAAATATTGATATTTGTTAGTGTGATTCCTCATGATCATTCGTTCATTCTGGAAATCAGTCACGTCGCCTCAAACCATACCATGCTCTTCATCTGTGTTTGCATATATATATATATATATATATATTAATATATCTACATCTTTTATGGGGTTCTCTGATGAGCTTCCTGTCTTGTCATTCCTCCCTCTCTCTCTGTCTATTTGATGATCCTCTTTCATGTGATATCTATGCGTGTGTGGTTGTGTGTGCGCTTCGCTTGTGGGTGTGACGCATCTAAATGCGTCAAGTTTGATGGGTGAGAGAGGTTTGGCGCTGTGGAAAAAAAAAACAGTTTCTTTTATTATTCACCCTCTTTTTTCAGCCCACTTTTTCTCAGTTATGTATTTTTTTTTCTGCTTCTCTTCACCAGTCGTATGAACGTGCTTGTGCTCGTTATTCCGCGCATTGGACTAGATTTTTAGGCCTGGCGACGTTGAGCTCTGTTGTGAGCCGTAAATTTTTTTTTTTCCGCCCCCCCCCCCCTTTTTTATTATTACTCAAAGTCTTCTTCCAGTGCGTGCATACGTTCTAAGAGACAGTTGCCACCAACCACCATACATAATTCGTGCTTTGATCTTTCTCTATACGCGGTCAATTGTGCCTTCGTATATATGGGATGTGAGAGAGGACATGCATCTTGTAGTGATAAGGAGAGTGAGGGCTTGAATTCATGGATGCCTCGCCGAGTGTATGTGCTTTGAACTTTAAAATCTAATCCACCACACTCCAGGTCCGATATAATCTTCAATAGTCTAGTACTCTTTATAAGAATATAGTTATTGCGTCTGTTTTTGCCTCTCCTCCCCTCCCTCCATTTTACCATCTCAAAATTTCTATATATATATATATATATATATA
>CM007316.1:766503-806764 GCA_000333855.2 Endotrypanum monterogeii | reverse complement strand
TATATATATAAACATACGATCTGTTTCATAGTATGCAACATATTTTTTGGTGGGTGGAACTCTGAGCCTAGAACACGTTTGTGAATCTCATAGCCAACTTCACTGCGTGCACTGGGGATGTACCCATCGATGAAAGACACGGCGTGGGAGACTAGCAGTACGCGGCAGCTCCTAAGTTTTTCCTACAGCCATATCTCCTCTCAGCGGCGTGTTATTCTTTTATCCAGTCTCTTTATGGCTGGCGCAACGCTGCTGAGCATCACGATTCCTGCCCTCGCTGAGGAGATCGTGTTATATGGTACCGAAAAGGCTTCCATGACTATCGAGGGGTCCGAATATGGGGCGGGAAATTCTACTGTGGCGGCATTAGAGGCGGCGACGCTGACGGCCCCAGGTAAGGCTTTTGTAGAAACCCCCGAAGTCGGCGAGGCTCGATTTTCTTTTCTTGGCCTCGGTGTGCTCAGCGAGCGTCTTTTCAAACCGCTTCTTCCAGTGTGCTTCGCTGCTCTTCGCGGTTGGTCTGATGTAGCCCGTAACGGCAGTGGCACAGAATCGGTTGCCGTACTATACCCCTACGCTGAGGGAGTTCTTTGCCGCTGCCTGCTTATGGCGGTGACAATAATCGGCTACCACATCGCTTCCTTGCTCGCTCATCTGCTTGCTTACTACGCGGGAACTGGTGCTCAAAATTCTTTGATGCAAGACAGTGTACGGCGCATTCTCCACACGCCTCATCCCGATCGTGTCGCTGTAGTGAATGCTGTAAAGCTGGCCCAGCTGATTACTAGCAGTGGCCGAGCCTTGAATGATGCGGTAGGTGAGTTAGTCACAAACGTGCTCTCACAAGTGATGTACACAATCGGATTTTTTTCCGTGATGTGTTTTCTTTCTTATGAGCTCACTCTGACCATATTGGTGGGTGTTATTCTCGTTCAGTCTCTCTTCTTTTTCCAAGGAATGTCTTTACATCGCCAGGGTAGCCACGTGACGACAGAGGAGACGAGTGTGCAGGCGTATATCGCGAATATTCTGCAGCGCTGTGAAACTGTCTTTGTCTTCCGTTGCAATGATTTTGTGCTGGACCGTACGGCAGAACGTTTAGGGCAGGTGCGACGACTCACCGATGCTCTTAACCGCAGCATCCACGGCTACGCTGCCATCAGCTCCGGTCTCACTCGTCTCATTCTTGTCGTGGCGCTCGGGCTGTCGAGTTATTACCAGCGGAAAGGGAAGCTCAGTATGCGACACACTATCCTGTACTTCGCTTGCTTCCAGTCATTCGTGAACACATTGACGTCCCTCTCGTCTGCTGTGGGCGAGCTGCGCGCGGCGCTCGGGCGTCTCAAGACGTTGGAGGCGATGCTACGCTGGTACTCAGAGCCCATGGCTATCACCCCAGGGGACGATGGCGCTGCGGCTTCGGAGTCGGTCGTGATCGATGTACAAGACTCCGTTACAGCAACTGTAGCTTTGGATGACGTCAGTTTCTCGTACCCCGCGGTACCGGCTTTTTTCAGCGAGGTCGGTCTCCCCGCTGGCTCGGGGGACGCAGTGGCCACTCTGAAGAGACAGACGGGTGCTGTCGCCGGCGGTCAGCGCAACAACGGTTTGTCGAGGGTGAGCTTCACAGCGGCTGTCGGGGGCATCACAGTGCTTTTCGGTCCCAGCGGGTGTGGGAAGAGCACTTGTCTGCGACTGCTTTGTGGTCTGGTGCGGCCCCACTCAGGCGCTGTGCGTACGCAGAGACGAGCAGTGCTCTTGGAGCAGCAGCATGCCGTCTTCATTGGCACGGTGGCAGAAAACATCCTGCTTACAAATCTATCGGGTTTTGGAGGTTGCACGTCTCGGGCCGAGGCCGCAGGGTCTGAAACGCCCTTGAGCAAAAAAATTGAGTCGACAGATACTGCGCCGACCTTTGCAGAGCTGCAGCGCCGTGTCATGGAAGCATCGGTTAAAAGCGGATGCGCTAGCTTCCTGAGCGATCCCTTTGGCACCTTCATCGAGAGCGCTGACCACCCACCGTTCAGCGGGGGTCAGCTTCAGCGCATCGCGTTGGCGCGCATCTTCGCGCAGACGGATGGGTACTCGCTTGTTCTCCTAGATGAGCCTACCACTGGCCTCGACGGGGCCGCTGTAAAAGTGCTACTGGACACTTTTAGGGAGCTGCGTGACACCTATCATAAAACAGTGCTCATCTCAACGCACGATCACCGAGTGTCAGAGGTGGCGGATAAAGTGATCGATTTGTCGGCGAGTGTAGCGAAAGCACGCTGAAAGCAAAATGAGGTATTATATATATATATATATATATAGATTTCTTTCAGCTGTGATGGAGGACGTAGTGGGACATGGCTGATTGAGCATCTTGTCGTATTTTTTTTTTTGGTGTGTGGAGTGTGTGAATTTATCCAGACCTCCCTCCCTCAAACAGCTGCCATCACTTGATCTTTTTTGTGTGAAGCTGTGGACGAAAAAAAAAAACATGCTTACATGCAAGTGATCCACCCACGTATTCAGCATTACGCGTACTAGTGTGACGGTCTAAGCACTCGCCACATCCTGGACTTGGTTCGTCTCGTGTCCTTTGGTTTTCTTCCTCCACTCACTTTATGTCTTGCTTTCTCTAATCTGAGCCACTACTTATCGGCGCTGCGGATGCGAAGTGCGGCGTACACGCTCTTCACGAACACATCATACCTGTATAGCTTACTATAATCCGTGTTGTCCACCTAAGAGTCATTTCGAGGTGCACTTCTTTCACAAAGGTTGGTTTATCACGACTATCCCACCCGCGGTGGGCATCTGTATTGCTTTTTTTTCCCGTCAAGGTTGATGAGACGTGGTATAGTCACCAGCAATGCGTCTTAGTGCTGGAAAGATTTATTTTTGGGGAGCGATCACTATCTTTTTTCTCACCTCCTGGAATCGCCATTCGACTGCCAAGCTACGAACCGTTGTGGACACCCTGAGGGAAGAGCGGATGCTTGAGGCGGAGCGACTACGCCTGTACCAACATGGCGGGGGAAGTCTTTCCGGAGGCGTTCCAATGGTGACATCCACGACACCCATGCCAAAGCACTTCAACCCATACCACAGGCAACAGGAAATCGAGAGTGCCTCCACAGATAAATGAACTGTAGAGACGTTGCGGGACGGGAGAGTCTGGGGTGAGAGCTGCTGCCGGGGTGGTTTGAGGCGGTCGTTGCTGCAAGCGAACCTGGTTTTGCTTATGGGATGCCATGAGGTGCTCATCAGCTTTGCATGGCAGCGTGGCCAAATTGTTATTCAGGGGCTTTGTTTGTGCCTTTTTGTGAACCTTGCTTTATGCATCTTGTGTTTGTTCATGATAAATATTCACTTGATGAGTAAGAGGGGTAATACACCTTCATGTGTGGGACGTGGGGAGTGCAGTGCCGGTCGTCTGCGGAAGTCATGAAGACGGCTCGTCCTCTATCCGTTCTGAACTGCTTTTCGAGGTGACAAGTCTCGATCCTCTCCTCGATATTGACCGAGCCAAAGCGGAAACTAAGCAGTCCTGTTTGTCTTGGGGACACAAGGGAGGATCATCCATTGATGATTTCCCTACGAAAAAGAGGTCTATTCACGTTCAAACGCTCGTCTCCTGTTGTGCACCTGTGCTTGGCTCCTGGGGACCTTCAAGATATCGGTGCTCCATGAATATATATATATATATATATATATTACTTTTAGTGCTCACAGACAACAAACTTCTCTATATTTTCCTCCCTTTTCCTCCCAAAACGGAAACAAAATGCGAGTCAATACGGCAGCTCGGAGAAAAAAAAATCCTACAAGATACTCCAGTCAAGGTATCTGTCGTGGGCCGCAGGTAGGCAGGGGTTTTCCGACCGATGTGACTCTGTGTTATATGATGTTCCGTTTCATTTCGCTTTCATTAAAGGCGATGCATCTGCCATTCCCCTGGAAAATGTCTGCTTCGTGTGCAGCTTGATGCTTTCCTTTGATACTTTTGGCTTGCCGTATCCTTCAATTTATTCTCTCCCCCTTCTTCCCCCCCAACCCTCGTGGGTAGATTCATCTTTCTTCACTATTTTTGCTTGTGCTATCGTGAGGGTAGTATATATTTTTTTCAAGCAACTATCCGACACACACACACACACACACACACACACACATCGGCGCACCGACATTCACAACCACAAATACTTGTGTGGGCATTGTCAACACTGCGTCTATATATATATATATGTATTGTAGCACGAGACATATTGGACCACTCTGTTGCTTATTTTCCTCGCGTGTATGTGTGTAAGTGTGTGTGTGTAGGCTGGGTAGGGGAATATACTCAATACAGCATTTTTCTCTGCGAGCGACTGCGGGTTAAAGCCTCGTGGGCCGCCTAACAACGACGGCTTTCTCCCAGCACCACCTGAGTCTTTGATATCACGTGACTCGAGGGTCTCCGTGCGTCTGCAGTGAAGAAAAAGCTACCCGACAATGACACAAGCCAAGCCTTACTCGAACGATGTGGCCCCACCGGCTGCTGCCGGCGGCGGCTGTGCCACGGTCAACTTATCTGGTTTCTCTTTAACGACTCATATGCCATCGCCAGCGTCGTCCCGCAGCGGCTTCTCGGCGTCCCAGGCCTACACCGGTGCTGCGCTGCTTGCCGGGTTTGAGAATAGACAAAAGGTTCTGACGATGGCAAATGCTCTTTCCACATCAATGCGCAGTCAGGTGCAGGATGTTATACAAATGGAGGAGGGGCAGAGGGTGTTGTCTCAGGCCTCCCGTGGTCGGCGTAAGAATATCGAGATGCCGGAGGAGACGCAGCCAACCCTCAGCGAGCCAGGGCAAGATCAAAAAAGCAAAGGCCCAAAGGAGGAGGCATCCGTGGCTGCAGAAGGGGAGACCTCCAAGTCGACGCGCGATGGAAGTGCTGCATCACGACATGGGCCAGGATCTGCCACCGAACCAGCGTCCACTGCGGGTTCTGCTGCATTGCTTGATGAGCATAGCAGTATGTCTCCAATATCAGATGTGGGCGGTGACATGATCACAGATGGCTCGTTAGATGTCAAAGAGCAGCTGGAGAAGCAGCGGAAAGAAAAAAGTGATATTCTTTCCAAGTTGCGCGGAATTCACCAATCGATTCTGGAGCTCAGCGACGGTGTTTCGGCGGAAGAGATGCAAGGCCGGACTTCGATATATCAACAGGCAGCGACCAAGAAAGATGAGGCAGGTGACGCACCGACGACAGATGAGCACGGCGATCCGGTGACTGATGCCAGCGCAGACCGGGGCCCACAGCCCTCCAAGGAGGCTAAGGACAAACTGGAGATGATACGATATTTACGAGAAACGTTGAAAGAGATGCTTGATGCTCACCGAGCTCCTTTCGAGACGAATGGCCCATCGGGCGGCAGCGGTGACTACAAGAACACGACCGAGTTATTATTGCCAGGGTTATCCTGGCTGGCCGAGGACGCATCTTACCGCCCCCCTCCGCCCCCGCGAGCGTTCAGCACAAATGCATTCGCACTAACGCTGGAGTACATCAGCAGCAGCATCGCTTGTATTGTGCGCATCGCAGATGAAATTTGTGTTTTGACTACCTATCGCGCACGCTCGGATCGGGTCCTCTTAGTGCCTTACCTGAGTTCTCTGCAGAGGTGGATGCGGCGGTTAGAGCTTTGCCTAGCGACGGCGGAGAAGCATCGCCGTCACTTTGAATCGGGCGAGACGGCGTTGGTGGAAGGGGGCGCGCTGGAGATAAACAGTCTGCGCGAGCAAACACTGTCGCTGAGAGATTCGCTGACATCACAGGAGGAGAAAATGAAATCATTGGCAGAGGTGAGGTCGTCCGTGCTCCACCGTCTACGGAATCTCAACAGATGTTGCTACCTATGGGAGGCATACCTACTTCACCGGGTCGAAGCTCTCCCTGCTGATGCTGTTGTATCTGTCGGTGCCCAGGCAGAGGGGTCGAGCGACGTCTCAGCACCCGCGTCTTCTATCGCCCACACTACTCCGATCATGTCAATGATGTTGGATCCCTCCCCAAATATGGCGTTGGCCACAAACACCGTGCTGGATGTCAGTCAGGATATTTCAGCCTTTTCTACTGGACATATGTCGGTGCACACCGAGGCGTTCTCCATGTCTCCTACGAAAAAGGATACGTCCCTTTTCCCTGCAGCCAATGTCGCTGCTCATGCCCACTCGTCTGCCACACGATATTGCTTCCCCGGCACTGAAAGGACGTTCAGAAATAGCGCTGAACTGATGTCACAGTGGCATTCCTCTCCTTCGCAGAGCACGCTGTCGCAGACATCGCGCTTGACCTCTGCTTGTAACCGGAAAAAAATTACTTCGTCCCTGCAACAGATTGAGCAACGCGTCGCCCGCGAATGGTGTAACCCGTATATCCGAAAGCAGCAGCTACGCGAGCTCTCAGAGCAAGCGTTTGAGCGGCAGCAGCATCACCGTCAACAGCAGAAGCAGCTTCAAGCGCAAGCTGCAGTGCAGCAGTGGTCCGGCTCTCGTGTCTCCCCAGCGGTGTCTGGGGGTAAAGGCAGCGTTGATAATCTTATCTCGGAGGTAGGGTGGTCATCGGTCTCGCACTCAGCCGGCATGGCGTCTTTGGAGTCGCCTCGCTACTCCCGATCCATGTCCCACACGCCCGAAATCATCAGCTCGGCAGATGTTCTCCGGGGTCGGGTTTCGTTAGGGCAGCTGGCTCTACCCATAGGTGTTGGAAGCCCCCGCGCTAGTGTGGAGGCGATGTTGAGTTGCAGTCGTCTCTCAGACTTCTTGGCAATGATCGCCCCTGGGTCATCTCCGGTGGAGGGGACGCTGGGACACCTGGCAGATGTTCGGGTGATACAGCTGCTGCGAGGGTTTCAACACAGCGTATCGCGTCCACGGAAGAGTATTTCCCACGACGACGCCGCAAATGTAAGTAGCGTAAAGGGTCAAGACGGCAAGACCATGGCTCCCTCACGACTCTCCAAGTCGTTGGTGAGTGGTGCCAGCGCAGATGAGAACCTTCAACCTGATTTGGCTCATAGCATGCAGCGAATTAGTCGATATCTGACCGTGTGCACCACGCGTGTGGAACGCAAGGGTGGATCAGTTGTCAGGCAACAACACCAGAGAGCCAGTAGTCGAGTCCGAGGTGTGTCTCTCCATGTGGGTGGGAGGGGGAAGGGGTAGGGGTAGGGGTAGGGGTGGCATCAGGAGGACAAGGGGGTGGACGCGTTTCGCCCAACAAGGAGCCCGTGGGGAAATAAAATTAAAAGAAACAAAAAAGTCGGCTGTTCTAGAAGACGAATGATGGTGAGGGGTGGGTGGCTGCGTGTACGACTAGTGGGTGAGCGTCTGAGGGTGGCGTGTGGGGCTGCCTACGCTGCCACACTTTCCTTTGAATTTGTTGCTCGTCCTTGCTTCCTCCCATCTTTTTTTTTTTTCATCCTTTGCACCGTTTGTCACGTAGTCACAACCGTTCTCTGCGACAGCACGTTTTTTCCTCCTTGTCCACTCTGTATCATGCTCCTGCAGTTGCTCTCGCTTGCCTTTTAAGTTTTTTTTTTTTTTTTTGGGTGAGACGCTTGACCAGCCACGGACAATATACGGTGTAGTCACACCGATCATGTAAAACTTTCTCGTTGTGTGCAACGTAGGGAGCTGAGATCGGCCGCAGCTGACTCAGCAGTGAACGACACACCTGCATGCACGTGGATGAGTTTCGGGAGGGGGTGTCTCCGTTATTCCACATATGTGTGTTCACCTATAAATATATACATGCATGTGTGCGAGTACATATGTATATATATATATGTATGTACTAATGAAGTCGCATTTCTTCATGCTTTCTTTCCATCATCATTTTCTTCCTCGCATCTCCCGTTTGTGTGTGTGTGTGTGCTTTTCACACTCTGCTATGTAAAGTATTAATGACGCTTAATATCCCCCCTTTTCAGTGTCATTGTCGTCCGATTCGTGTTTTTTTTTTTTGCGTTGCCACCGAGGCGTTTCATGATATATATATATATATATATATATATATTTGGGACTTCTGCATTTCATGGGTACCAACCGCTGGGTGTGTGTTGATGACCAAAGGCCAATAGAAAAGTTGAACTCCCCCCCTTGAACAAAAAAAATCAGCGGAGACAATTTTTTTTCTCTTAGCTGGTGTGTGTGGGGGTGGGGGGGTGGGGAAAGGAGAAGCTGAGGTGCCCAGTGTGACAGCGTGCTGACTCGATTAGGTCACTCATGCATGGATTTACAGACTAGATGCAGTTCCTCTCTGTCTCGTCTCCATTGTCCCCATCATAGTCCGCCAAGTGCAAACGCATCTATCTGGCGTGCTGCTGTGCATACCGCACAGCGCGCCCCTTCACTCTTGCCTGAATTCAACTTTTTTTTTCTTCCTGCACTTCCGCATATCACGTAAACAACAAACAAACAAATACACACACATACACACACACACACACACACACACCTACATATATATATATATATATATATATATATATATTACTACGCGCGTGTCGGATTTTGGGGCGACCTCAGTATGCTTTATTCCTGTTATTATTTGACAAGTAACTTCTCTTGAGCCACACCTTCTTTTCATCATACAGATCGAGTTGACGACTACTGAGTAGTTTATATCTTTTCTCTGCCTCTCCGTGCGCTTGCTGCCTCTATACAAGCGAACCCCGACACCCTTGGGGGATTAAAGAACTCACACCGCTTTCAAATCTGCGCTTGCCTCATTCCTTCTGCTGCCGTCACGGGCGTTTTGTATCTTTCTTTTTATCAGGATTGTCTATTATTATTACTACTATATATTCCGCACCCGAGACGTCTCGCATCACTCCTTTATTATTATTATTATTATTTGCATCATAGGCATTTCTTATTCTCTCGGTAAGCTGAAGGAGCATTTCTAAGCCAAGAAGGGAGGGAGAAAAGGAGGAACGGTCAGGGGCAGATACATATGGTATATGTATAAAGGTGAACACTGCTAGCGCTCCTATTTTTTTTTTCCTCATTTTGCATGGTAAACGCCATTTCTTTTTTTTTTTCCTTCTCGCCCGTTTTCTATTTGCCTTTGCTTCTTGTGTACGCACGCTGCTGTACGGCCCGTCGACGCTGCTCTCAGACCTCATTTAGAAAAAAATATTATTTACTCGTGTACCACGGCGCGCGCGTGTTTTCGAGAGTTGGTCAGCGTGTCTCCGTCTTGTCATCCTAATATCGGCACTTGGATACAGAGGAAAAAAATATAAAAAAAGAAAAATGGCACAGTCCAACTACGTGTTCAAGTACATTATTATTGGAGACAGCGGAGTGGGCAAGAGCTGTCTACTGCTCCAGTTCACCGACAAGCGCTTCGAGCCTCTACACGACCTGACCATTGGGGTGGAATTTGGTGCGCGACTTATTTCAATCCAAGGCAAGAGTGTTAAGCTTCAAATATGGGACACCGCAGGGCAGGAAAGCTTCCGGAGTATCACCCGTAGCTATTACCGTGGGGCTAGCGGAGCACTGCTTGTCTATGATGTGACTCGGCGCGATACCTTTACGCATCTGCAGAGTTGGCTGGAGGATGCCAAGGCAAACGCAAATACGGCACTTGTGATTATGCTGATCGGTAATAAGTGCGATCTGGATAGCAAAAGACAGGTGAGCCGGGAGGAGGGCGAGGCGTTCGCTCGTCGGAACGGGCTCATGTTTATGGAGACAAGCGCCAAAACATCGCAAAACGTCGACGATGCTTTTTTGAAAACGGCAACACTCATCTACGACAGCGTTCAGCGTGGCACTATCGATGCATCTGTTGTTTCAGGACGACCAGTGACACAGGCAAACAGTACACAATCTCAGTCGGTAAATGCGCACAACAATCAAGGCAGCAGCGGTTGCGCCTGCTAGACCAACATAGCTGAAAGGCCGGAGAAAAAAAGGAAAGGAGGGGGGGGGGAGGGAAGCACCGAGTTAAGCGTACCGTAGCTAAAAGGAGGGGGGGTGGAGGGAGATAGCGCATGCAGACTCGGAGACATGGAAATTATGAGAAAAACGCCTTTTTTCCTCCACTGAGGCTTTAGCAACTTTTTCTTTGCCAAACTCCACCTTTATTTTCCCCCTCTTCTGTTTGCTAGGTATGGCAGAAGGTGACTTATGTCCGATGCTGTGGTCACAATAGGGCGGTTCAGCTTTCTTCTTCCACTTTTATTGCTCTTGTGTTTGAGTCTGAGGTAAGGGGAGTACAATATTTCTATTTCGGGTCATACCGTGTTTGTCAATATAACTTATTTTTACTGATTTAAATTTTTTGTTCATATTATACGTTCCCTCTCAAAAAAAAAAAAATGTGTTGCTGCTACGGAGTATGTTGACTAGGCAGTTTGTTTGCTTTCGCGTCTTGGTCTGTTTTTTTTTCTGTTTTTTCTGCATTGTGATGTTGATTATTTTTTGTTGTTTCTCCTCCGCTGCGGCGAGAAGCGTTTGTTTCTGCTTTCGCGTCATCGACTGTTGAATTGGGTGCACGCAGTCGATTTGCATGCCATGTGACCCCTTATCCTCCCGTTGTGGTAGTTGTTTGCTCATTACGATCCCGCTGTTTTATGTCTGTGCGATCCTCTTCAGTTTTTTTTCTTCTAGGCGAAAAAAGGGAACAAGAGGTCAAGCGGTGGTGCGAGGTGCACGGGAGGCTGTGCAATCGACATCTCTCCTCAGCTGCTTTCCTGACTCACCCTCTCTAGGTCTGAGTCCCGAATAGAGTGAGGTAGGGAGTCTATAATTGTTCAGTTTTTTTTTTTGAGGCAAAAGGGTCTTGTATGTTACAAAGCTTCTCCCCTCTCTTTCCCCTCTCCGCACGTTTTTTTTTGTCATGGGCGCCTCCTCAGTGGTCGCTTCGGCTCTCCTCCCGTGTGCTCATCGCACTCATTTTTCTCTTCACCCTTGTGTGCGTGTGCGTTCTTGAGTGACTGCTCGTGTCCGGTCCACTGATGATTTCTTCACACAAACATGAAAGCACGGCACGGCACGGCACGGCAGGGGGGGGGGGAACGGGGGCAAGTCGCAGCACATGGAACGGCTGAGGGAAAAAAAAGCGCGTGACGTGGAGGTGTGGACTTCTTTATGTTGTTGATGGTTTAGTGCTTTGCGCTGCCGTCGAGATGCATGATGATTTTTTCCCCCCTTTCTCCTGTTTTCCGCCGTTTGCTTTTCAATTGATCAATGTAACAGATTTTGTGTCCGTGTACCCCTGCACAGTCGATTCTGCCTCCTCTCTCTTCATTTCTTGCCCTCCCTCCCTCCCTCCCTCCCTCCCTGCCTACTGGCCTTGACGCTCTCTTCCCCTGTTCTATTGTCTTTGTATATTTGGTATTGCGTTCCCTGCTCACGATGTTGTATTGAACGTTTCTGAAGTTCTCACAAACAAAAAAAAAAGTCGCTTTTGTTGACGACGTTTTCACTCCCTCTCCCATTCCTGCCTCATATTACAACCGACCCCACAAAGGTTAGTGGGTGTGGAGGGTGGAAGGGGGGGTCTCACTCTGTGCTCGTCTGTTTGTGTGGATGGTTTCATTTGTGCTCCAATGTGAATAAGGTGCTGAGCGTCATTCATCTGTTTCTTCCACCCTGGTCTGAGGATCGAGCGCAGATGCGGCGGCTGGCATGATAAAGGGGTCGTAACCAAGTTGAAACTATATAGATATATAGTTTTGTATTGTGGTGAGAGGGCAACGACCGTCTTGCACACGAGCTGCACATAGTTTTTTGGTAACCTTCTTTTTTTTTTTTTTGCGCCGATTTTCCCTTCACCAAAGCCTCTCTTCCCTTTGGGCTGTATTTCATCACACGTGTTTCTATCTTTCCCGATGGCAGATAAGGTTTCCTGCCTCCGCGTGAAGTTAAGCGCTGTGCGTGTGTGGCAGCGTCTGCTCTCTGTGAGGGCCAGCCGAGGGGGCTATTGAGCTCATATTTCACTTCTCACATGCTCAGCGACTTCTGTTTGTGACTTACTCGGATACTTATATTGTATAGAGGGGCGGGGCGCAGAGCGCTACCGTTTGCGGGCGGTGAGGCTCTAGCTTTGAAAAACAAATTGTAGGATTGACCGGCGTCGCTGGGCACGCTTGGTCGATCTTTATCGTAGGTTGCGTGTCAAGGCGTGTCAAAGGGAGCCCGCTGGGCTCAAACTACTCGACAACTGGTGATTCTGAGTCATCCCCGGGGAGGTGGACTGTGCACACGTGCTGGTGTAGCGGGGAAGGCTATGGGGTGGCGCAGTTTCAGGGCGACGTGATACTGAGGCCGTGCTACGATGGCTGAGTAGGCGTTGTCGTTGCGTGTGTGTTTTTGCTGGGCAGCACATGAGAAACTTGCGGAGCTGCTGTGCATGAAGGCTGCGTGGCGGGGCCGGGCTTCTAGAGTATTGTATGATGAGG
Organism: Endotrypanum monterogeii; assembly: GCA_000333855.2. Lineage (NCBI taxonomy): Eukaryota > Euglenozoa > Kinetoplastea > Trypanosomatida > Trypanosomatidae > Endotrypanum > Endotrypanum monterogeii. Next base: position 794,315 of record CM007316.1, on the reverse strand, counting down.
TGTGCCCTACGATCCGAAAAAAAAAAGTAATGTTCTGGTCTATCCTACTCATTCTTTTCTCTGCTTGTTTCACTGTACTCATACATATCTCCTAACTACTCTGTGCCGGGAGCTTGATCGGCGTCTTCTTGTTTGATGCATGTGTTTCATGTCTTGCTGTTCGCTGCATGGGGGGACGATTTTGGAACAGATAGGACGACGCTGTAACTACTTCGTTTCACAGTATTACTCATCTTTCTTGAAAAAGATAAAGTGCATCACTCAACACCCCCTTCCCCCTTTCCACGCCTCCACAAACACATACACAAACACATACACACAAGTGCACACACAAAAACAATAAAAAGCTAAAAAATAGAGGTGCATTATTTTTTAAAGAGCCGTACTGTACTGCGCCGTTACCCCTCTTTTCGCACACAGTTTTTTATTATTTAGTTTTGTTTTGGTGTCGTCGATACGTAAGGGTGTTTCAATTCCGATCGGCTATCTCCACCTTCTTGTCGCTGATTTTGAGTCTGTGGTGTATTGTGTTATAGCGTTCATCTCAATGCCGCTCCACCGCCAACAAGGGCCACTCGCTGCGCTCCGCGCACTCGGAACTCTTCTGGTGTTGCTGGTGAGCTGCAGTCTGGTGCTGCCAGCACACGCTGATGATAATGGTCTTGCGGTGCAGGTCCCCGCTGGTCAGACTCTGTGCTTCTACGAGGATGTGTCTGCTGCTGGGTTAAGGATCTTTCTGCACTACACTGTTACCTCGGGGGGTGCCCTGGACATTGACTGCAAAATATTGGCCCCGGACAAGAGTCTGGTCTGGGATTCCGATCGAGACACTGAAAATCGGGTTCTGTTCAAGTCCCGCATGCAAGGCCCGCACGCTTTTTGCTTTAGTAACCGCATGAGCACACTGACCTCAAAAGTAGTGTCTTTCTCCGTGGTGGTAGAGAGTGGTGGCACCCCAGGCGCATCGATCTCGAAGGAGGGGCGGTCGGATGCACTGCATCGTTCCATCAAGCGCTTGCATCAAGGGTTGCGCGAGATCGAGGAGCTGCAGGCGATTCTGAGCCTTCGTGGGGCGAGGCATCGTGCAACCGCTGAGGTCGCCAACACGCGCGTTGTGCTCTTCTGTGCGCTGGAAATCGTGTTTATTATCGCTATGGGCGTCGGAAGCATCATTTATCTGCGTCGGATGTTTGTGACAAAGCGCATGGTGTAGCATTCGTTGAGGGTGTTATGTAAAAGAAATTATTTGGGGGTGTTTTGCGGTGTAGTATGGGTACCGTTTTTGGCTTTGCTTGCTTGGACCCCCCTTCCCTTCATCTTCAATGGGCTCCAGCGGGGTGCGTCGGGACGGGGGGATTTGCGAGGAAACAGAGTTGTGGCGGGCGGAAAGGCGATAAAAAAAGTGCGGTGGGGGTTGGTACAAGGGTGAGTTCTGTATTTCGAAAGGGAGAGTTACGTGTGCGCGTAGGCATTATATTTTTCTGTCGCTATTCACGCAAAGGCACACGGTGGGTAGATTTTTCCTTTGGTGTGTCTATTCCCCGTTGGATGCATCCGAAATAACCCTCCCCAAAGCCGATTCTCAAACAAACATCAAAGAAAAGATTTTCAATCACAGAAAAGGAAGATGTTCGCGCATATTGTGCTCTATTTGATGCACACACACACACACACACACACACACGCGCTCTCTCTATCCCCCCTATAGTCGTTGCATTTTTCTTTGTTCAGAGGACTTTGTTCGGACTTGACTGTTTCCGAAAGATACGGTTCCATACGCTTCTCATAGAAAAGACTTTAGCGCGCACGAGTTTTTTAACTCTCCCTCCCTTTTTGTTTTTGATTCTCCTCCCGGCGCGCCTGTCATTTTATCAGCTTGAGTCGATATATATAATATATATTCATTCACATGGGTGTCATGTATACGTAGACGTTCTCTTTTGAGGGGCTAGCGGGCGGAAGAGGGCTTCTCATAGTGGCGCTGCCTATGTCTTGACGATCTCCCCATTCAGGATGGAAAGCTGTGACCTCAAAAACAGCGCGCGGAAAAAAAAAGCTTGAAGGGGGGGGGGAAGGAAGAGGAGGGGATGGGAGGCTCGTCGCCTATGGATGTCCTGTAGGTGTGCTCCTCGGTGTGTGTTTTTCATGTTGTATGCTTTAGCTTTATGTGTGTGTGTGTGTGTGTGTGTGTGTATCTGTGTGTCCCCCTTTTTTTTTTGTCAGCGTATGTTGCTCCTCCGCGCCGCATTTTGCCACTTGAAGAGCAATGGAGGAGAAAAAAATAAATGCGAGTCCGAACGTTTAGCTTATAGGTATGCCTGCATGTCACAGATTTGTGTATGTCAACGACATCAGCTGGGTAGAGGAAAATACAGGTCGTGTAGTGCTTTGCTCTCGCTGACCTCGCCTATCGGTTCTCATTCATGTGGGGGCTGTGCAGCATGAGCGGTAACTCGTCATCGTCAAATGCTTGGTGAGGACTTCGCTGTTGCTGTTGTTCATGACTACTGCCGAGTTATCCGGTCTGTGAATTATTTGACGTTTCAAAAAGAAATCTATCTTCCACTCCCCCCCCCCTCCGAATATCATGTATCCTCCTCTCTTTTTTTCCCCCTTTCCCACGTATGTACTCTGGTAATGTTCTTCAAGTGTGTACATTGGTGGGTTTCCTCCAACGTGCGGCGTAGGCAACCGAAAAAGAAACGTATACGAATCGAGAACCCAAAGGGAGTCGGCCATCAAAGGGCGTTAGAACTAATATTGTCTTCCTCATCACACACAAGCACACACTCACGGACTTGACATTCTCAGGCCCCCACCTCCTTTTTTTGCAAATATTTTCGTGGTGTGGTTCTTCCTGCTTTTACTAGTTATTTCTCCCCCTCTTCCCCCTCCTTGTTCAGGAAACGAGCGACACGTGGACGTAGACGAGCGATGCCTCGCCGACCTCTACTCGGAAACTGGTTCGAAGAAGATGTCTATGAGCGAGATCGGCGTCGACTGATGCAAGGCCGCAGCGGGGGCCTGGTGGAGGCCTCTGCTGAGGTTGCGTACGCGATGGCCAAAGTTCGGCATCACAACGCACCGCAACGTATTGCCCCCATCGCGGATGACGGCTATTTGCGATTTTACGTCCCACTGATGCTTCAGAATGCGCACACGTGCGGATTTCTTAGCGTGGACCTTGACGACCGCAAGGCTTCTCCCACGGGGTGGAAAATCGCTTGCTCCACCGCTCCGGCGGAGGAGGCGGTGTCGCGGTGCACCGTGGTGCTTGTGCCAGCTGCGATGCCTCAGACTGATAGTTTTCCTATTCCTGAGGACGAGGCAGACATGGTGCACTATGGTCAACCTTTTTACTTAATGACGGTGCGCCAGCTCTGCGAGGACCCTCTTTTCCTGATGTCGGAGTCTTTTTCTCCGGGTTGTGCATCACCAGTGACGGCTAAGTTGCGCCACACTTACTTTTCTCCCGACGGTGGTGGTGCAGGGGCCATGTGGTACGTGGAGGAGGCGAACCCTGCGCTCCAGGAGGACGTGCGAGACCATCCTGTGAAGGCGGACGCCATCATTCGCATCCGCCACAACATGACAGCTTCCCCCCTTGCGAGTGTGAAGGAGGTTTTTTACAACGACTTCGGTCCACAGTTCGAAGTAGGCTGTGGGAACTTCACAGTGCTCGAGACAAAAAGGCGAGGTGGACCCCCGCTCCCGGAGAACCTGTGGATTTTTATTCATGACGGACAAGGTCGTCAGGATGATTCTGGAAAGGGCTCACTGTCCGCTACCATAGATGCACAGGCGTCTTCTCTGACACAGTGAATGGATCAACCTTGGACTGGGGCTTATTGGCGGCGGCACCCTTGCCGCGGAGTGCGAGCGTGTTTGATTTTTTTCATATATATATATATATATATATATACATATATATATCCCCCTTCGTTGCTCCGCCGTTTCTCGCTCGCTCGCTCGACAGCCGTTGTCAAGATTCGACAAATTTTCATTCCTGATACCTACGATGTAAAGTAAATATTTCATGTTTTTTTTTGTACGAAATTATCTCTGCAACCTGATGAGTATATATATATATATATATGTGTGTGTGTGTGTGTGTGTGGGTGGGGTGGGGGGGGGGGAGGGCTCGCTCCGCGTGTGTTGCAAGGCATGTTATGGCGCTCTTAGGCATTCATGACGCATATTCTATACGGAAAAGTCAACAGCAGCGTGTGGTATCGAAAGGCTGCACATTAATGTTTTCAGCGACATTGTGCGGATTTTTCTGTTTCTCCCGCGTACTATGTGGAGTCCACCGGACTGGCTGGATTTGGCGGGTTGGCTTTCTTTGCTGTACATTTTCCTTGTGGACGTCATTTGTCGCAGGCTTCGGGATGCTTCTCCATCACTGAACGCCTTTTCTCATACATATCCATCATCTTGAGAGGCTTCCCCTCTTGTACGCTTCCAGAGCACACAGGCTCAACAACCTCGCGCCATCCCCGCTGAGGGTGGCGGCGCTAACAACTGTGTTGGGCGCCTTTTCACTTGCTTTTCTGAAGCCCCCATCTTCCTCCCTAATCGATGGATGATCCTTGACGTACGCCACTATTTTCTACTCCGGTCCTTTTTTTTTCTTCTAATACATTTCGTATTCTTGGTTTCCACATGTCTTTCTCTTCCCTCATGTCAACTATCTTCCCCTCTCCTAATCTCACAAATATCTTCATGTGTCATGTACACATCACGGGATGTCCCGCTTTTCTTCTATAACTACCACAAGAACAAAAAACGTCTGAAAGTAAAGAAAAAAAAAAGAACGGCGCACGACGGCGCATTTTTCGTTCTCTCATTCATTTTTGATCCGCTCTCTCGTTTCCCCTCTTCTCACGGACGCTACATTTCGGGGTTGAATCGCAGTGACCGTGTCACACAGGAAACCTAAGGCGCGGCAGCCAGCCTTCTATCGTTCTCTATCCGTTCTGCCCCCGTTATATATATTTATCGTTTCGTATTCAACGCCTACGGCCTAGAGTGATAATTTCTGAGACACCTCTACGTGCCCGAGCGCACACATAACATTCAACATCCGCGGGCGCGTAGCAGTCCTTCATGCGAGCACAGCCGCTATTTTTGCTGGCGCCGCTGCGGGTGTGCCAGCGGTACTGTCTTGTATCTGCTATTTTTGTTCTCGTATGCTTCATTTCGGTTTCATCGCGAGTATCTGCAGCGGCGACAGCGCAAGGTAAGTCACTCGCACCGATGCATGGGCCTGGCTATGAGCACCTCGACTGCTCTGCCTGTTTAGCCGTTGCGCGCACTTTGTTTTACCGCATTAATAAGACTCTGGCCGAAAACCCGACCACTTATCTCATCTCCCACAGGCTTGGCAAACAAAACGAGCTGCGGCGAAGCCAATACCACAATAGCGAGCTTCTTGTCAGTGAGGTGATGGAGGACATGTGTACATCGTATGGGAATGATGAATTGTGGTTGCGATTGCACCCCAAGTCGAAGGTGCGCCTGTATCACCAACAGTTTTTTGGAGACGCCAAGTTAGGTATGCGACACGCGCTGCGTGAAGATGAAATTTTCCCAGCCGACGAAGATCCGACTTCGTGGGCTGATAAGCGCTCGGAGCATCGATATGCTATTGCTAAGTTGTACAGCCGGAAGGATGCGGATGCGTTGCGCGGGTTACAGAACCGATATGCGGCGCCTACAATGTGTGCTCGACTAGTGGAGGAGTTCGAAGAGGAAATCGAGGAGCTTGTCAAAGTGGCTCGCTCTCATGCCGAGACGGAGTACGGTCTTTGCGGCATGGAGCTTCCCGCTAATTTCTCTGACTCCGTGCAGGAGAAGAGGTCTGAGGGGAGCAAAGGGACTTCAGTTCGCCCAGTCACTAATGTGTGCGCTGATGTGGAGGTGCTGCGGGCCGCCGCACACCGTGATCAGCGAAGATGGGAGCAGCATCAGCTCCGCAAAAAAAAGATCGAGGAATTAAAAGCGAGTGAGCAGCGTACGACAGCTGACACAGGCCCGAGTTTACCTGCCAGCGGGTCGTCCACAGAGATGAAGGAGGTGAACGGAAAGTCGGCGGCCTTACGCGACTCTTCTGAAGCTCCTAGAGAGGATCTCGGAAATTCTTCACCAGAAGTAGCAGTCAACACCCGTATCGCTGAGAATGTACAGGAAAAAAACGATGACTACGTCGTTGGTGACCTTTGATTCTGCCTCCGCTAAGTCGAGTATGGATTGTGGTTATGGTTGCGAGGGTTCTTTCTTTTCAAGATATATACACATGAACACCGGTTTATATCAAAACATATATATATATATACTATATATATATATATTTGCACATATTATCATCTCTCCAAGAATGTGTATTTGCTGACGAGGAGAAAGCGGCCTGTGCTTATGTTGGGGGCTCCAGGCACGACAGAGGTGACTCGGACATGCGTTCGGCTCACATTTTTCTTCAATGAAGTTTCTCAGTTAACCCCTCTCTTCCCCCAATCATTTGTTTTTTCTTCCTTTTTTTTTTTTTGTAAACAAACAAGAGAATTTGTGGTCTTTACTCTCTCGAAAGCGGGAGCGGGGCTTTTGTGCGCTCTTTTTTTTTTTTTCTTTTAGTATGTTGTAAGTGCCAAGGGAATTGCCGCTTACGCACTCTTTCCTGCAGGCTCCCTCTTCGGTTGATATTATCGGGCCCTTTATGCGCTCTCCGCGCACCTTCCCTCCCTCTCTTCCTCTTCGAAAGATCGACCCCTGGTGTTTTTTCTTCCCTTGCATTTTGGGCCTTTGTCTGTCTGCATAGCCTAGTGGTTTCTCAAATATTGAGCGCTCTATGTCTCTTCCTCTCTCCTTTTTTTTCTTCTTCTCTGGGCTTCCTCACATGAAAAGAGCGGTCACCTGCGTTTTGTAGACTGAAGGGGGCGGGAAAAAACAAAAAAAAAACACACTAAAATAGCTGGAACAAAAAAAAGGATTTCACTTCGACAGTGCTTGTGGGAATTCCCCTCTTTCCCTCTCTTCTCCCTTTTCCCTCTATCCCCAAAGAGGATGAGTGCAGAAGAAGACAGCTGGTGAGGCAAGCAAGTTGTGAAATGATACGTAGGTGTGGTCTCGATGGTGTTCTGCACATCTGCTACACAACACTTCTCTCGTTGTGGGTTGACAAGAAAAAAAAGTAAAAACATTTTACCTGTATGCCGAACACACGTATTTTATACGTATATGGGTACGTACACCACGCGAACGCGTGACACTGCAGTTCACAAAAAGTTTCCCTTTCGTGCTCTCCCGCGAAGGCGGATGGCACCTATGTGGGCGTGCCACAGTCGTCTCTTTGTTTGTTCGACGTGTGCGCTCGTCTTCATCATTTCCCCGACACCTTTCTCCTGTGTCTCTGCCCTCTCCTGCTCCTCCTTATCTGTGTCGAATGGAGTGGTCTGTACAATTGTTTCCTATGCCAATTAACTACCCGCACTCCAGCAGAGACATTAGCTTTATACAGAGATCAATTAGAGAGGTGACAGTAAGAGTGCTAACGGGCTATTGAGCAGAAACACTTTCCTGGTACTCCGTGCAGACCACCACCTCCCTCGTATCCTCTCCACTGTTCTCTTCTGCCTTCTTTTCCCCCCTTCCCCCTCCTCCCCCTTCCTCTGCGAACGTGTACTTCTGTGCATATCGTTCAGTGGGAATTCTCTAACATTCAATTGCACCCAACGCACTTGTGCGTGTATGTCACGAGCATCCCTTGTTGCAGGTAATACCACAGCTCCACCCTTTTCTTGGTTTCTTACTACACCACCATCCACCCTCAATTAGCGATTTTCTTCTCTGCAGGGAGTGCATCCAGGAAAGATGACGGATCAGGTACCACCGGGGGTGAGCATGCCTAAAAAGCGCGATCCTCGTCTGCGACAGATGCAGGCACCGCAGCAGCAGCAGTTCTTTGACTCGGCTGACTATGAGGTGCGCAAGCAACAGCAACACTCTTCTCAGCAGCAACCGACACACACCCTACAAACTCAGAAGACGCCAAACGGCATCCCGCGTCGCGGAGTCGTCGACGGGTCTCGCCCTGCCGTCGCAGGCAGCGGCGCACTGGGTGGAAGGATACCTCCTCCGCCTCCGCCGTTTGACGACTGAGTTGGTGAGAGGGGGGTGTTATGAGCGTCGCACACACACACACACACACACACACACACACACAGTGCCAGAGAAAATCTGTAACGCTGTAAGAAAATTGCGTATTTTGTGAGAGCAGCAATCCTTTTGGTGATCGAGAGCTTTACGTTTCCCAACTCGCTTCTCTGTTGTCTTTTTCCCCTTTCTTTCCTCCTCTTTGATCTTTTTGCCCGCTTAATCCCTGGCGTCTACTTCGTCGTGGCGCCTGTGCGTACCTCGGCGTGTTCGCGTGTGTTTCAGCTTGAATCACGATGTCGATCCATGAGTCTGTCGCTGATTTCTTCTCTTTACATACAATTACGCACTGCTCTGTTTCATCGAACTCTCGTTGATTAATGTGGGTTCATGTGATACGCGTCCTCCTCCCCCCTTTTTTTTTCTGTCTCTGAACTCTGTCGCAAAAAAAAAAAAGAAAAGGCGAGTATACAAGTGCAAACATCATTGTGAATACGCGCCGATACACTACTGTAAGGATTCTTGCCGGAGCCGTTTTCGGTTTTCTCTTTCTTTTTGCGTTTCTTGACTCTTTTCTGGCAAGTATGTGGGTGTCTCTCTCTGATTGTGGAAGTGTTTGTTGATGGGCAGACACTTTGTGGTAGATGAATTATCTTCCTTTGAGGCACTTCATAAGCTGCACTTCTTTTTTTTTTTTGTGCCTTATAGACTTGACACATCACGCCTTCCTGTCACATTGATTCACTTTCTCTGCTCCCCTTCCTCCCTCCAGACACCAAACCCAGGATAATCAGAAGATAGATGACACATACGGTACACACTGGTGGAGGAGAGGAGAGGAAACGCAGGCTGATCGAAACGTTTGGCGAGACAGTAGTGGGTGAGAGGGAAGGGAGCGAGAAGATGCGACATTAGTTTCTGTCAGCGGTTTGTGCTGTGTTCTTGACTTCACGTTCTCCATGGAAATATATATATATATATATATATAGTGTATGTGTGTGTGTATGTGTACACGCATCATTTCTCCTCATCTGCTCTCAGTGGATTTGCTGCGCGTGACAGAAAAAGTGCGAGGAGAAAATGCGGAGACGAGGAAGCTGGTCTTTGTTGTTGGGGCTACATATTGCTGAGCCCCCACACTCCTCCTCCTCCTCCTCCTTGCCCCCAAAACACACACACACACACACACACACACACTGACAGACAGCATTGGCACCACTGTAGGTCTTTTCGGTAAGTTTGACGCATCAAGGGAGGGACGTTGACGCGAAATCACTACCCCTACCACACTTTGAGAAGGCTCTCGTGCAGGCTTGGTAAAATCTCCTTTTTTCTTTTTTTTTTCTGGACATTGCTCATATTCCATCCGGGAAATATTTCTACCCTCCCCTTTCTTGTGGGTTGTCAACCAAACCGCTTTACGTGCACCGTTCCTTATACAAAGTTGGACCGATCTTCGACGGTGTGCTAGCTCTCTGACATGTTAAAGTGCATAGCGGTAAGAACAGAGGCGGCGAATCTCATACTGGAGACGATGCCGAGGCTCTCGCGTATCCTTCATCCCTTTTGTGCCCCGAGAGACTGTCTTTTAGGTGATGCGACGTTCTCCACTGGAGGTCACAGAAGGTATCTCATCCATCTTCTCCCACTCCCACTCTTTCCTCCCCCTTTTTCCCCATTCGATGATTTCAACCATCTGACATTTTTTCCTCTTCCTTTTCGCGTTGGCACGCATATGTGCACCGGGGTGCATAACATCTTGTTGTGTACACTTCCCCTAGCGCTTGCCATCCCACAGGGACGGGGACCTACATCCATACACACACACCCACACACTTGCTTCATCGTATACCCACTGGTAGCTCTGAGACTCGCCTCCACTACCTTCCTCGAAAAGGAGGAGGCTCTGGATGACCTTGGCGGCAGATCACAACTGCGTTTTTAACTCTGCACCTCAATTTTCGTGGATCGGCGCCTGAGTCACACCGGTTCTCGGTGACCTTGGCGCTCTTTTTTTTTTTTTTGTTTACTTCACCTGAGGTAAAAGCAATTTTTTCTCTAGAGTTTTGGCACATCTGCGCAAAATCCGCTAAGATGACGCAACAGGCCCCCTTAAACCCCTTCAACGCGCCGCAAGGCGTCGACGTTCAATTCGAGAGCGCTTGCATCTCCAAGGATGTACACCAGGAAATACGAGATGGCGACGCTTCCATGGCCCAAGACCTTATCGTGCTTGCCCCCCGTAGTTGTCGTGCGCTCCGCCCGGGTGCTAAGGCCGCCGGCGCTTTTGAGGAAACTGTGGTGATTAGCCATCCATCAAATGCATCTGCTCCGTCCGCGAAGCGAGGCGGTGTAAGCGGCTACGCCACGGAGTCCCACGACTCGCTCTCGACCAGAGAGTTTATTATGAAGAAGCGTGAGGTCGGCCTTGTGCGCATGTCTCTGGCTACCAAAAAAGCGGAGATTCGGAGGCTGGAAGAAAAAATTGATCGGGCGGAGAGGCGACTGCGTCAGCAACAGGAGCAGTTGACAAACACGCGGGAAAAGTTCGACAATTTTTTGAAGTTCAGCAACCTTGAGCAGGATGCCGCAGTTCGGCGAGCGGACAATGAGGCGCGTGCCAAGCTAGCAAAGGCAGTCGAAATAAAAAAATTGTCCGCCCTCATCAGCCACGGCGAAGCCGAGGCACGCAAGATGCAGCTCCAGATTGAGAACTGTCTCTCCTACAAGGACTTTCTCGAAAGTCTGGCAAAACCGCAGTGGTTTTTTGACGTCCTGAGTGATCTTCGGATCCAAGACATGACAGAAAAAGTTCTTCTGGATGCCGAGGAGGTTTATGAAGTGCAGTCGGCTGCCTTGACTGCGCAGGAGAAGGCGCGCGTGGAGGCAGCGCAGCAAGCATTGCTGGAGGAGGAGCGTGACAGGACACCCGCTGGGAGATGGAGGCGGGTATCTGCTGCTGTATCCTCGCAGAAGAAAGCGGGGCAGCGTCTTGGCAACAGCTTCTCCATCAAGGAAGATGAACCAGAAGTCGTGCCACTGGAGAAGCAGCTAGAGCAACTCTATAGCTCAATGGAGGATAAAGCCCGAAGTGATATTGCGTCTTTGTCTGCAAGTATCCGTGCAGAAGTCTCTGCAATGACGCTGACAGCCGTGAAGGATGTGCTGCACAACAATTACGACGAGGAGCGATTGCCGCTGTGCTTCGAGACTGTCGATGATCTCTTAGAGGTCTTCATCAATGTTGAGGAGGGCAATTTGTTTTTAATCCAGAACTGCCACGAGCTGGAGGAGGAGTTGGAGGGCGTCACGATGGGGTTTGTTATGGAGCGGGAGGAGATGAATACCATGGTTCAACAGCGAACTGCGCAGCTGGAGGCGTTGACCAACAGCGTAGCTGAGGCCCAGAGGAAGTTGCAGGAGCTAGACGAGCGACTGGAGGCGTTGGAGCCGCGTGGAAAGCAGCAGGCAAACACGACGGAGGGCTCGAACGCGAAACCGTCCAAACGATCTACCGGAGGCGCTTTGGCCATTGGCGGCGTGTGGGACGCGAACGGAGGTGTTTCGGTCACAACGATGTCTCCTGAAGAGCTGAAGAAGAAAGTTGAGGAGTCGATTGTGCACATCTTCAATCTGCTTCGCGCTGGTGACCACCAGATAAAGGTCTCTGCGCACAGCGCCAACGCCCGCAAGGCCACGGAGGGATCCACAGGACCTAGCACCGTAGCGCGGGGCCGATCGCCCGCTTCTTCCAGGGATGATGAGCAAGGACCACTCCGGCCTTCGACGGGGACCAGTGGGGCAATGAAGGCGTCCACTTTCGGATCGTTGGCGGGTTCGCGGAATTCACCGGCTGTACCCACTAAGCCGAAGTCAAAACCCGCTGGCGCGAAGACTGCAGGCCACGCAGCGAATCTACATCATAACCATCAAGATGCTTCCATGGGTCCAGTAGAGATGCTCACCATTATCGAGAACAAACTTGAGGAGTACCACCGCTACCTTTGTGACCCAGAAAATCATGTCGAGTTGTCCCTAGTGCAAGCTGTGATGAAGCAGAGTGACAAGCAGCGCCGTTATGAGGCTCGCATTGTTCATCTAGCGAATCAGCAAGGGGAACAGGAGGAGCGAATCCGGCGCGCTCTCGAGCGGTCACAGGCAACGTTTATTCACAAGACTGGTAAGCCCATCCGCCCGCGCTCGTTCTTCTCAAAGCCGCTGGACGCAAAATCAGCTCGCAAGGGCGAGCGTGGTGGGGCCGCGGGGACCGGCTCCAACAACGCCATCGACTCGGATGAGGACGGGGCAGAGTTTTTTATGTAGATGATGGTCTGAGGAGTATATGCGTGGTAGGTGGAGAGCGGGAGAGTTGGTTTGTTCTTGAGGAGGTTGGGGGTATGTGTATGTCTGTGTGCGCGTGTGTGGGCCTAAGGGAAAGCGGGCGAGTATTATTATTATTATTGTCAGAAGATCAGAGAGGTTTCGATGTAAATCACAGTCAGAAAACCTGATAGTGCTGCTATAGCACCACTGTGTGTGTGTTTATGTCTTTGCTAGTTCACCTTTCGTCATGTGTGCGATGTATAGTTACGTTTGTCCAACACTTGAGATTTTTTTTTCTGTCTTCACCTCATTATTGTGATGTCTGTATCTGCAGCGGTACTCGTCTCTGTGGCAGATGCGGCGTGCGCTCTCATCTCCGTTTTGCAGAAGCGCGATCATTAGCAAAGCTGTGCACTACAGACTCCCTGCTCCCCTTTTCTTATGTTCTCCAGAGACTGGGAAGCGGCTGTGCTTTTTCAGCTTTGCGTGAGTGGGCGGGGGGCAATCATCGTGCAAAAGGTGTTTACCTCATTATCCCATTTAGACCCTAGGCGCCCCGCGCTAGATACTTTTCCCCAAGGGGAGGGGAAGGGAAGGTGTCGGTGGCTCGAGGCCCTGCTCCGTCTCAGCTGGGCGTCAGTGTTCGCAGGCGCGGCCGATGTCGCCTCTGCCCTCTTGCCCCTCTTTCCGCACCGCGCTTGAATTTTCCCATCAGACCATTCGATGACGAACACGTTGTGCTCTGATATGTTCTGTCACCTCTCGGTTTTCCTCTCCAGGTTTCGCGTCATGTCCTTCCTCCGCTACCTCTTCCTTTCATACCTCCCTCCCTCTTCGTTTTGCTTCGTTTGCAGACATTGTCGCGAGGAGGTAAAGCATTCTCTCTCCTATTTTTCTCACATAGGTTTACGTCTAGGAGCACCGGCGTGCTTTCACGATTTGGGAGTAGTTCCAGTCTTTTGCTGTTTGCCCTTGCGCGATCTTCTGCACCATTGTTTAACGTGTAACCCATCCCATCCCATCCCATCCCATCCCCCCCCCCCCCACCACACACACACACAGAGACTCGATCTCCCACCCTTTCTAGAATGCCCAAGAAACACCGCGTCAAGCGACAAAACTATGTTGCACATCTGCGCAAAGTAGAGAAGGAGCGGGAAAGTTATCTTGAAAAGCGTCGCACCAACAAGCGCTGCCGCGAGACACCCAACGAGGAGTTCATGGACGGCGTACAGATGACGATGGAGGGAGGTGCTGTCAAGAAGCGACGCACAGAGGCGCCTACCTTGAAGGCAATGGGCTCGATGAACGAAGAAAATACGACGTGCACAGCGGAGTCTACAGCAACTACAACATCAGGGAGCTCTGCTACCGCTAAGCAGACACCGGGGAAAAAAGATTTTTTTTCAGCAAAGCCCTTCAAGGAGCTTGTGAAAGCGTCTGTCCTGAGTTCGCAAGCGACTGAATCAACGCTGTCAGAGACGTCGGCGACCACCCCAGCCGTGAAAAAATCCTTGAAACGCCGTCACTATTGACTGCCAACCTGGCTCTGTAATATGAGTGTATGCTGCCTGCGCGACGTATGCCGTTAGGGGTGGAGAAGGTCGCGCAGCTCTCTCCGCTGTCTTGTACGTGCGTGTAGATGGAACGATTAATGTTGGATAATGCCCTCATAATGCACATGAATGCGTCGTATGGGGAGGGCAAGACTGCCGGTGAGTTTTTCCACAGGGAGTCCCTCACTTATGCCTTTTTTGCCCTCCCCCCCTGGAAACAGGTGTGAGGATGGGATCCCTCAGCGCAGGGTTGCTCCCAGAACATCGACACCTCGTGTCATCATCCTTGTGGACTAGTAGATTCGTCCAGTGAACACTCTGAAGAGCAATTTTTTAAAATTATGTTTTTGCTCTTAGTGGCTGTATTTCACTCCACCCTACTTGCAACAGCGTTTTGCAAGGAGGAGGAGGGATGTGCGCCGTATACAGCAACACCATCGATGGTTCATGCAGTCTACTGACTTCTTGTCTTGCTCCCTTTCTCCCCTCTTTTTCAATCGGTTTTCATGTGACTACATCTCCCGTCATATATATCTATCTATATAGATCCACCGCCTGCTAAGGGAAACATTGTCCCGCTCTTTCGCCTTCACTTCTCGTCTTGTGTGACTCGCTTCCTTTGGTTTGTTCAAGGGAAAGACTCTCATCACCCTGTCGTGCGCTCTTGCATCGGTTGTGTGTGTATGTGTGTGTGCGCGCCATAGGCCCCCAGGAACAAGTCGGTGGGCTCTGTGGTCGTCAACACTCGCCACCTTTTCCGTTTTCTCCAACTACATGAGCTCGTGTTGATAATAAAGAAAAGTCGTTCTTTTCCTGTGGGCCAAATGGGGAAGGGTGATGTGCGTTCACGTGGTGGCGGTGGCGGTCGCGGCCGCGCTCGGGGCCGGGGTGGAGTCTCAGGCGGCGTATGCTCAGCTAGCGGGTACCACAGCAACGAGCCGCCGGCGCACCCGTGCAGCGTACCACTTGCCATGTGGGACTTTGAGCAATGTGACCCCAACGCCTGCTCAGGAAAGAAATTGTTTCGACTGAACGCGCTGCGCCTCCTGCGCCTCAGTGAGCCCTTTCACGGCGTTGTGCTGACACCCAGCGCAACAGAGGTGGTCAGTCCGGCGGATCGTGCCATCGTGCTGCAGAGCGGTGCTGCGGTAGTGGACTGCTCGTGGAAGGAGCTGGATTCCGTGCCGTGGCGCCAAATGCGGATGTCAGCCCCACGACTCTTGCCATTCCTGCTTGCTGCCAACCCGGTGAACTACGGTCGCCCATCGAAGCTGAACTGTGCCGAGGCGCTGGCTGCAACGCTGGCGATTGTGGGCTTGATGAACGATGCTCGGAACGTTATGGCATATTTTTCCTGGGGCGCGAGCTTTTTTGATGTCAATCGCGAGTTACTGGCCGGCTACCAGGAGTGTGCCAACTCTGCAGATATTCATGCGTTCCAGGAGAAATATCTGGAGAGAGAGCTGAAGGAGAGCGAGGTGCGGCGCGGCCTCGACTTGGACGCGATAGACTTGTCAGACCTCCGCCCGCTGAACGAGCGCCGGGGACGGCTGAAAAACCGCCACAAATGGGAGTGTCCCTCGAGCTCTGAGGGGGAGGGGGCTGATGAGGAGGACTCCGACAGCGTTGTCGACATGGGAAATGGTGGAGGTGAAGATGAAAGGCGATATGAAGAAACCACTCGAGAAGAAGTGTGACACCAGAGGCGCAACTGGCTTGAGGGGAGGTGTGTCTGTGGAAGGGCCCACAAGGCAGATGGATGTTTGATGGACCGGCAGTTGCTTGCGTCCATTTGACTGTCAGCGATGCTGGCTGAAGCGGGGAGACGGCTGAAGCCACTTTTCACATTGATCTATCTTGATCGTTTGTCGGACTTATGGTGACCTCTCCAGTTCACCGGCGAGACTCGCTGGCCGCATACGGCGAATTCATAGACGTCATTTACTTCTCCCTTCGAAAGATCGCGAGCGCTTATCCTTTCACGGGATCTTCAAGTGTCCAAGTAGCTGCGTGGTGTCAGCCTAAAAGAATCCATGGGTGAGTGAGGTAACTAATTGCAGACCATGGCGGATGGCAACGAGCTTGTCCTCCGAAAGGTTCTCGGTGAATTTGCCATGGGACATGTCAATATGGGTAGGTGTATGCCAATGCCTCAAGGTAAGCCAGAGAAGGGAGCCTGCAGTGAGCATCGTGTAACTCTCCAGTCATGTCTTGAAGGACACATTTATCGGCGCTTGAACAACATCGGTTGCTGTCATCGAGTCGATTTTGAAGAAAAGCTTGTACGGCCTCCCTGCTTTTCTCTCTCCTTTTTCCCACCGCGTCCTTTCGTGTTTTTTTTATTCCGTTCTTCCCGCGTTCCCTCGAGATGAGGGCTGCCCTACCGCATTATGTCGGGATCCCCCTCCTCCTCTCACTAAGTCGGTATGTGTGTGTGAGGGGGAGGGGGGGGGCGAGGCAGGGGTTCTGCAGCCGCACTCCGCAGTGAGTACATTTTTGGTGTCACTTTCTATCAAAAAAATATACTTTTGCCGGGTGGGGTCGTTCTCGCCTCGGTGTGCTAAAACATTAAGCATCGTGTAAGGGGCTCCCAGAAAATACAAGCCAGTCAAATCGTTATTTTTTCCTACAACGGCATACTAGAGGTTGTATATACGTAAAGGATAGCAATGGTTCAGGGATTTCCTGTTTGTTGGATACATCCCTCGCTCTTTAGTACGTGGGGGTTACAGGGGGGGAGGGGGCAAAATAATAAGCTAGGCGACATAATCTGCGTGATGTCCCTTCTTCCTCCCAGTTCTCACGAGACGGACAGGAAGGCTACTCTGTCATCTGCTATGTAATGAGAAGCAAACCGAGTGGAGAAGGCAATTGCACACGATAAAAGATTTATCAACGAGTGGCTTTCTTAGTGGACGCAAGACAAAGGTGTTATCATCCATTGTCGGTATTTCGCGTCACATGCAGACCAGTCACCGACAGGTCAGAAGCGTTTTGAGTGTGATGTATTGGACAGGCACAAAGAAGCGCGTACCCGCCTGCCCCCATTTGGTGTGCAGCGTGGCGGCTATTCACGTTTTTTATGTTGTTTCTTCCCTTGCGACTCTAATCCGCTAGGCTTGGTAAAGCACAGAGGTCGTTCCCTGCACAAGTCCACCCTTGGGCTACATGAGCGATTGTTCCAGAGTCATGCGTGTCCCAATTCTACACCGGCTGGGGGGAGGTATGGAGAGTCCAGAGCTGATTTGGGACTGAGTGTGATTCCCAGACAGCGCGTGGGGTTAGCGGCCCTCAAACCTCAAATTGCCCAGCTTTTTCAATGAGGGTAGCTAGCCTGTAGGTCGGACTTCCTCTGGATGGACGCCCTTCAATTTCTCTGACGAGCGGGACGCTAAGCGCATTCCAGACTGGGTGAAGAGGTGTGTACTGTATCCATCGCTTTTTGGCAGGGGTGACGCGGCGGGTCTCTGGGGAAGGGGGTCGCCGGCGGAAGAAGACGCGAGTGGTCTTGTATTGCTCTTACTGTGCTCGGGCACGAAGACGAGTCTTTGAAGGGAGTCACGGTGTCGTGGGCACGCAGCAGATGCAGGTGGGCTGTGGTTACGTCTGAAGGGGTAGGTGGGTGGGGTGTTGCTTATGTGGTAGTCGTGATCTCTGTTGTGAAACACTGAGCTCAAATACACTATATATATATATATATGTATATATATATATCAAGTCGGAGTACGGCCGTTCATCTCCCTGTTATATTGAATGGCACAGCTTTGATTTTTCGAGCACGTTGCTCCAGATGGTTGGATTCTGCCGCTCTTGATGTCATTCAGCTCAACACCCTCACGCCGAAAATCATTTTATTTGCGTTCAATAAAATCTTTTATTTTCTTTTGCTTTTCCCTTCGAAAGCCTCTTTATTCACTCCCATCGATACACACACACACACACACACACACAAATTGAGGGCGCTGTCTGGGTACTCGTGTTTTGCTCTGCTAAAAGTGAGGACTACTGCGGCGAATCTGCTCCTCTTCTGTACTGTTGCAGTGTTTCACCTGTTGGGTGTGCTTCTCCGCGTAGCATTTCTTGCTCCCACCCTCTTTTCCTCGCCGTACAGCCTTCTTTTTGAACAGTTCACCGAGTCACTAGTATTGGCTGACAGGCGTAGAAGGGTGATTCTTTAGGTGCCATCTTTTTTTTCTTTTTGTGTGTGTGTGTCTGTCTCTGTTGGATGGGAGACTACTGCACTGTGGAGAGGGCGGGCTGGTTCTTGGGAGATTCAGTGCAATCAATGTCGCAACAGGGGGGTATCTTTTAGCCTTTCAAATCTAGTTTCCATCTCTTTATATATATATGTATATATATATATATGTATATTTATATTCGGTGCCTATCACGATTGATCTCTGTGTGTGCTTTGGTGCACTGAACAAAGCGTGCGTGACCAAATTTATTACAACATGTACTTGACCGTAACACTGTTACCACCATTCCTGCTCAGCCGAGGTGCTTATCCCCTGCTCCTCGAGAAGAAATGCAGCTTCCCTTTCCAGAGACCCCAGAAGAGGAGCTTCTGAAGGCCACAGCGATGCTAGTTTCATGCGGCTATTCGTGTAGTCCCGGGAAATCAGGTGGCCTTAAGGGAGCCGAGGTGAATAGGGGGTTGTGGGCATCACTATACGATAATTCGGCTGCGAATCCATCGTGTAGCAACAGCGCAGGCTTGTGCCTCAGAGGGGAATCGACGGTAAGAGGATCTCACTCGTCCTCCAAAAGAGCGCCGGCAGCGATCACTGCCATCTCCAGTATCGACTTCAGAGATCCTGCCTCCTCGTGGCTCACCTTTCCTTTGCGTTCCTTAGTCAAGGATACCGCAGCGACACGCCACATCTACCACGATGGCGCGTGTATGCACGGAGAGGCCAATCTCCAATCTCTCGTGTATGGCTGCAGCGACAGCAAGCCAGGCGTGCCTCCAATGCACCCATTGGATGAAGGGCGTTTGGGTGAAGGTAAGATGACTGAATTCTTTCCACATTCGTCTTCAACGTCGAGACCTAGTTTATCCAGTGAAGCATTTCCTCCGATGCTCCAACAGGGTTGTTCAGAGCCGGCAGTCGCGGAGGTTTCACACGGTCTTGCGATGTCGACGGGCTCGTCGTTGCTCTCCTCGACTCGGGCCATGCCCGCTGTTGGAGGACAGCCTACTCAACCGTACAGCGCTCACTCGATTCTGACTGACTCGTCTCCAGCGTGGCGGAAGTCTGCAGGTACACACCAGGGGCGACTCTCTCGGTCTCCAGTTGACAAGGAGGGAAACCGATTCGGATGGGATGGTTTCAGGCTGGCACCATCCGTGCCTGTTAGCCCCATCGCACGCCGTTGTGGGGAGAGCTCCCCTACGGGGATCGGGCGCGGTGTGCGCTCCATGTCGATTTCTGGGCGACATTCGTCGTGGGTGTCGACGCCCACTAATATCTCTGTCGTTACGCAGGAGGATATGACAGCTGCTGCTGCTGCTGTTGGGGTTGGGTTGCCGGAGCTACCACTCGATTCGTTCAGCAGTTCGATGCACACCTTCATAGATCATGAGCTTGAAGTCGGTACAACGGACTCACCAGTCTTCGATCCGGGCAGCAGCCTTTATGTGGTGGCTGGATCAGAAGATACCTTGGAGATGAAAGGTCCGTGGCCCAGCCCCCCTGCAAAACAGTTTGTGCTTAGCAGTGTCAGCGCGCCGTTATTATCTAGCACCGGTGGTATACCTCGTATCTCACGATCTGCATCACGCCGCCGGCGTCCGCCCGCGATGGCTACGTCAGTAACGCGACCGTCGCAGCTTCCCTCTGAGTATGCTGCTGCTGTTCGTGCCGCGTCCAAGTACGGGCGAAGTCTTCGTCAAATCCTGACGATGGGCAATGACGAGCTTGACGACGCCTCACAAGACTCTTGAAGAGGACGGAACGTGGCTGTTGAATGCATCACTATAAATGGGGGCAGCAGCTGCAGAGCTGCCACTGCTACATCTGTGCTGAAGCACACAATGCTGTGAGGCTTCCATCCTATCCACCTCACTCGCAAAGAAGACATCCTTGAATAGATTTTGTTTTCCTTTGTCTGACTTTCTCCCTCTCAATTTCGCTCTCTCAACGTATTTGACCATCTTCCCCTCCTCCGTCTTCTCGTACAGGCTTTCTTTTTTTTTTATCTTGTCGTCTTCGATTTTTTTCTTCTTTCCGCGATAGTGATGATGAGGGGCCACACACCAGCATAACAATGGCGGTGGTGTAGGTACATGACTACTTTGATTTTTCCTTCCCCCTTTCCTTCTCCACCTTCCCTTCCCTTCCCTTCCCTACCCTCCTTTCTCTCCGGAAACAAGGCGGTCTCTATCTTGCCTGCCAGGTCCTGTATCACTTGTGCTGGATAGAGGGCCTCGATTCCGTATAATAGAAAGGTATGTCAATGCGACTCAAGGCTAATGAGGTTAGTGATACGGTGCGTCCTCAGAATCTCCTTTTCTCCCGCTGCAGTGAACATCTTTGTTACCTTATATGACGGGCAAAACTGCTGAAAACGAATAACTGATCTCAATCAGCTTTTTATCCTTCTGGTGGAAGGGTTTAAACCACCCTCAAGAATCTACGAGTTGGTGATCTCAGAGGAAAGGTGAGAGGTGAACTTGTCACAGAGGCAGTGGCCAGCCACTTGGATCAGCTGTTGCTGCTGTACATGTGTGCTCCTGTTTCGAGAAAAAATATATATTTTGGGGCATCTCCAGCAGACCAGGCCACAAGCTATGATGTGCAAGTCAAATACGCGATAGAAAGGTGGGTAATTGGGTTTGACGGGGGGAACACCTAGTTGCTCAAAGGTTTTCTCCCTCTGCGTGAGTTTGACCACCCTTCTCCGCTGGGTGGGCATCATCACATAACCACCGCAAGTGCTAGGGGATTTTTTGTCCCGAATGTGATGTAGGTGCACTCTGTGTTTGGATGCGTTCGGATGTTGCAGCTCCTCAAATATATATATATATATATATATATATAATGGACAAAGTTTTGTCCTTGCAGCTGTTTTGTGTACATCTTGATGCTTCTCCAGTTGATTTCCTTTTTCGCTCTCCTCTTCCAAATCTCTATCCCTCATTCGGTGGCGTCTTTTTTTTCTTCTGCGAATACACAACCGGAACAACTTGAAAAAAGAAAAAAACTAGATTCAACTTTAGGATCATTCAGACTCTCACTTAATCATGCCGGCGAAGCACGGTGGTCCCAGCAAAGGTCTGAGGCTCCTGTGCACAATATACCTTATTTTCTCCCTGGCGCTGCAGTGGATACTGGGGTGGTTGGTGCAATTTATCTTCAAAATTATATCTTTCCCCTACACCACCTTGGAGTTTCGACAGGACGTATGTGGGCACATTTTTCGCAAGATTAGCTTTGTTGGGATGGATCTGCTGAACCCATTTTGGCGCATTCATGTCCTCAACGAGTTCCCTGAAGTAGAAAGCAAGAAGGTCATCGTAATGATGAACCACCTCAGCGGTGCCGATCCCTTCGTGTCCATTCGATCCATGCTGCCCCGTGATGGCACGTGGATCGCGAAGGCAAGTCTGTTTCGCGTGCCCTTTGGTGGATGGGCAATGTACAACGCCGGAGACCTCGCCGTGCACTTCCGCGACAAGAAGACAAGCTTTGCAACAGTGAAAGGCACAGTCGGTCCAATGATGGAGGAGGCGCGCAAGCGTCTGCGACGTGGCCGCATGCTCTGTGTTTTCCCAGAGGGCGTTCGCAGTTGCGACCCCAACGGTCCGCTCAATCCTTTCCGCTTGGGCTTTTTCTCTCTTGCTGTAGACGAAGGGGCCACAATTGTGCCCCTGGCACTGAGCGGTACGGAGAAGCTGTGGCCACGTGGGTCTGCGCTGATGGACGCCGCGGATGCATTTTTTTCGTTTGGGGGCCCCATCGATGCAAGAAACTTCAAGTCCGCTGAGGAGTTGTCGCAACACGTATGGAATGTAATCACGGAGTTACGTGAGAGCCACCCAGACAGGATTGAGTTGCGTGCTCAGCAGGGAAGGGCACAGGCTTCAAACTCTAATGGCTCTGTATCTTCCACTTAAAGGACTTGGCGAGTGTACGTAGGTGATTGCGGACAAAGGTAATGGGATGAGTGTCATCAACTGAAGAGTGCTCCTGCGGTGCCACACACACACTGCCTGATGATGAAGCGTTTCACTCGGCGTCTTAGTTGCCCATACATCTGTGGAGGGAGACTATTGTGGGTTAAAAGGTGCGATGTGTGTCCCCGTGGTTGTGTTTGACTCTGGGGGCTTATTCTACTTGGCGTTGTTTGTGTGATGATGTTGATGATTGATATATTTTTTTTTCTCCAAGTGAGTTTCAGTGGCTGTCTTGATTTATTTGTTGGTTTGCTTTGATTCTGCGTATCTTTGGTCTCGCTCTTTTTCCCCTTTGATCCATAGTGTTTCTCTTTTCTGCTCGTTTTTCCTTGAGCGATGGCGATGGGGCAGAATAGGTGACCCCCCCTCCCTCCACACGAACACACACACCTTGCTCATGCGCCGTCTTCTAAATCCTGCGGACAATGCGTAGAGAAACTAAAAAAAAACACATTCGACGAGCATCACAGATACAAGAGGGTGACGAGGTCACTTGTAGAAGAAAGTTTCCTTGATTTTTTTTTTCTGCGTGAATACCGACACGTTCGTTCTTCCATTTTGCTATCTTTTTCCCTCTTTTTGTTGGCCTCGTTCTTCAGTAAGAGGACTAAGACGGGGGGCACGAGTGTCTGTTGTTATTCCCTTTTTTTCTTTTCAATACACACAAGAGTCCTCGTTTTTTTTTTTTTTTGCTCTATTAAGCTTCATCTAAGTGCCATTGACGGTATTTATGTGTGCATGTGACTGTGTCTTACTGTTCACTCGCTCTTCCATCTATCGTCAGTTTCTTCTGTAGCTTCGTCGCTGCGTTTCGGTGTCTTGTATCTGCATGCTGTTCTGCGGTCGAATGCCACCTGTCTACGCTATTGGTTTCCAGCGAACCCGAGAAGATTGTCTCTGCAGGCCTGTGGCAGAGTGCATTGTTTTGCGTGATATACGTCCCCGACGTTCAAGTGTGCTACCCTTGTTCTGAAGGCTGCAACAAAGATATGGAAAAAAAAATAGAAAGGGAGGAGGAGGAGAGGGGAACGCTGGGAGCTATTTGAGGTGGGCATTTTCGTGGATAGAAATTTCGATGACGGAGGGCACTCTTCACTCTGTGTATGTGTGTGCGTGTAAAAATGGGGGAGGGGGTTCAACCATCCTAGTGTGGAGTTATGTAAACGACTTGCGCTCAACTCGCCAACGTTGAGCCCCTTCTGGTAGTCGCAGCGTAACGTATCCACAAGTCGGGGAATGTCCGAGTCGCTGGCGGCAGCGAATGTTGGCAATCATCTCGTTGGTGATGACACACTGTTGGAAACGAATTCCTTTACAGGAAACGTCACCTCGCCTAACATGATTTTCAAGTAGCTCACACCGCAGGAAAGTTAGTTCTTCAGCTGTTTCGTGCCCGCTGGCTCCCGCCCTCCTCTCCTCTCCTTTCTTCCCTCCCCTCCCCTCTTCTCCCCCTCCTCTTCTCTGCCCTTCCCCCTCCCGGCCCTCTCTTCCCGCCGCAGCGGGCCGTGGCAGACGATGCGGCATGTTTGATTCAGTGTAACGAGAACAGCTGGGAAACACCTTTGAAGGCGGCTGACAGAAAAAAAAAGAAAAAAAGGCAATATTAATAGGTCGAGATTTACGTATTGTCTTTGTCAATCTAGGGCACCTCGCACAGGTGTGCGGTAGGAATGGGTTGAAGGGGGTAAGGTTGGACTCTATGATATATATATATATATATATATATATATATGTATATAGTGTACGAGAATAAAAATCATTACGAGCAACAGACTTGAAGCGTATGAAACATCTTATTGGCGCCTCATAGCCACCACCGCCCTCATTTACCCGGCGATCCACTTAGAAAAACCCTTTCGTGTTTTTCTGACGCGCCTCCCCGACTATTGCAGGTGTTGTTTTTCTGCCTGTCTTTCTGTGTTTCTTCAACGAATGTGTGCGTGCCACAGAGGCAGGACTGCGCTTTCTCATTGGTGTTGATCTTCACTTGCTTCCCCCTTTCGTTCTCGGTGTGACTTCTCTCTCTCCCTTCTCTTTTACCTGCTTGCAGGCTACTTGCTGCTCAACATGTGAGAGTCTAAACACTCGCCCCCCCCCCTCGCCCCCAAACCACACACACACACACACACACACACACACACGCACACATAAACACACACATGCGTATGTCAACGTATAAAACACGAACGCCGTCTTAGGCTGTGGCTCTTGTGGCATCAAATAAACACCACCTTTGCATCTTTTTGTATTTTAGATCTTTAATAGCGTAAATCTGACAGAAAAGGGTCAACCCTTCCGCGTTTCTTTTTCCCTGCTTTTGTTGTCTCCGGGCCATGCTGAGCGAGTAGTAGGGAGGGGAAGAGGGTAAAGGAAATAGAGCGCTAATGCCCCAGAAGAGCGAGCTTCATTATACATGCACAGAAACACGGTTGTTGAGCCTTTCCCTTTCCCCTCTCTCGTGGAGAAAGACCGTGAGAGGCTTCATTTTGGCCGCCAATGCTCTTCCATCGGCGCCTTTTTTTTTTTTCGACAGTTGTTTGTGATTCAACGTTTCCGCTCTCGTACTCTTTTCTGCGTGGGTGAGCACCGTCTGCTCCGGGGGCTCAATGACCCCTACTTGTACATGGGCACATTGATATACTTGATCGGCATCATCATCTTTCCATGCGCTCATCCACTCTGCAGTATGTTTGGACTTCATCTCTCTCTCTCTCTCCCCTCCCTCCCACGTCCCCCACAATCCCTCCGTATTGAATACAACGCACCTTTGATGCTGCGCATTATCGCTGTCGACGAAGTATCCATCAGGGCCGCAAACCCTCTTCCCACCTCACCCCCAAGCAGGCTCCAAAGGTACACCAGCAATAACAAAAAAATATATATATATTTAGGACAGGAGCATTAAAGGTACCTCACCGCTTCCTTCCAGTAAAGTGCCGTCGACAACATTAGCATAGGGAGGCAAACAAACAAACACACAAACACACTCTCGACGACAACGGTAATAGTTGAGAAAATATACAGCTCTGCGCGCCTCAATGATTGACTACTACGAGTTTTTGGGCCTAAAGCGGCAGGCACGCGATGATGATGTGGCCAAGGCCTATCGTCGATACGCACTCGCCTACCACCCTCACTGCCACCCCGACAGCGCTGATCAGGAAACGCTGCAGCGTAATTTCATGACTGCAGCACAAGCATATACGGTGCTTTCCGATCCCAAGAAGCGCGCCATCTACGATATCTACGGCGAAGAGGGCGTTCGCCACGGTGGCACCGGTCAGCAAGGGGTGCCCGGCGGTGTGGATCTGGACCACATCGATCCAAGCTCTGTCTTTACCCGCTTCTTCGGTGTCGATAATCCTTTTCAGGTGATGGGGGACATTGACTGCGTGAAAGGAAACCAGCATAACTTTTTTAGCACTATCGCTGGCTTGCCCCCCAAACCACCTAAGTGTCCGGCGGTGGACGTACTGCTACCTGTGACGCTTGAAGACGTCTTTTTTGGTGCTACACGCCGCGCCACTTGGACGGCAACGCATGCGGCTGTGCCTACACTCGGCACTCCGGAAATGGTCACCTCAGAGTCCTACGAGGTGCGGGTAGAGAAGGGTGCGAAGACGGGTGATCGTTTCACTATCGACAGTCTGGGCAACACAGCTCCAGGCTACGCGCGCGGTGATGTGGTGGTCATTGTGAACCTTATTCCCCACCCACGGTTTCGTAGGGAAGGCGATGACCTGGTGACCTCCGTAAATTTATGTCTGCGCGACGCACTCTGTGGCACTACCGTGACAGTGTGCACGATGGAGGGTCGTGAACTTTCTATTCTCATCGACGAAATCGTGGACCCTGCTTACCGAACGCGCATACCTGGGGAGGGTCTGCCAATATCTTGCGGCGGTAGTGACACAGCTCGCGGTGATCTTGTCATTGAGTTTACGACAAAGTTTCCGAGTTTTCTGACAGCGGAACAGAAGACGGAAATCGGTCGTATTTTAGATGCCAATTAGTTTCGAGGCATCTGATCCCCCCTTCTGTCATCTTTTTGCTTTGATACCGAACGACGGCAAGGGTGACAACTTGCGTTCGTTGCATTTCCCATTTCGGATATCTTTCTCCCCCTACCGGGGGAAGAGAGCATTGACTCCGGTGTAGCCCACATTGGAGCGGGGGAGTTTTTGCCTCCTAGCGCTGGAACAGCATCCTGAACTTGGTCGATGTTGAGGACACATCAAAGGATTGCGAGCTGTAAAGGAGCCGCTGTATAAAACGGCCATGTAAAGTCACTTTTTTTTTTGGTTGTCAAGTAGTCGCCCGCGCCGTGCACCGGTCTCTCTCTGCGTGTGGGTAGAAAGATACGTTTTTGAAACATCATCATCTCACTGTGAGCACCTTCGTCAGTGTCGTGCCTCGCTGGTGTATCTCTCACCTCTTTCCGAACGTCTTGATGCCTGCCTATTTATTTGTGTGTTTGTGTAGAGGGTTGTTAGTGCTTACTATCTCTGTGCTTGCTGTTTTTTTCGTTTGCAAGGGATGGTATATGTAAAATAGACGGGTCTATTGCCTCGGCATGCTGAACAACTTTATTCCATTGTTCGCTTATCTGACTATTGAACAGACGTGCGTTCTCCATGAAAGGGCGAAACGTAGGCAAAAAAAAAACAAAAACACACAAGAAAGGAGAAAAAAAATAGGCAGCCTGTGCACAGTGGTACTGGTTACGGGAAAGAGGTCCATTTTTTTTTTTGTTGTGTGTGTGTATGTGTGATAATTTCCGCTATCTTTTGAAGTGCGCTCGCTGCTCTATTGGTTTGTTGACATGGACACACCTGAGCGATATGCGGGGAAGCCACACGCATTATTTTGTGTGTTCGGCGACCAACCCGCAGTGGGTGTGGGGCAGCTCTTTCATATGTGTGTGTTTTGGTGTGTCTGCTTTCTCCAAACCTTTTTCTCCCCAGTCGAGATTCTGATCAGGTGGTCGTCTGTTCGCTTCGAGTGCTCTGATTGACTCCTACCAGATCATTCTTTTCGCGCCAGCAGCGATCCCTACCTTGGATAAACGACTTTCTTCTTACTTATGCTCAATCTCCTTTTTAATGCTCCACCTTCTGCGCTGCAATCTTTTTTTTCCTTCGGTTTATGCACGATAACTTCATCACAAATACGCGGCTATTGTGTCCGATGCATGCGACGCCACGAATGGATGTGATCCCTATCATTAAAACTCTGCTAGTGTGCACATTCTTAGAAAAAAAAAAGGATATATAAAAAACCGTGTATACAGTTCTCGCAGGTTCTTTCACATTTTTCTTTACTTTGTGGTGGTGCTTCCCAACGTTATACATATATATTTATATTCGCATTCTCACTGTGCACCCCCCCTCCCTTCCCCTCTTCTTTTCTGCTCTCTAGAGTCCCTCCGAGCGTTTGTCCGAGCACACTGAAGAACACACACACACACACACACATATATATATATATATATATATATATATATATACGTAAGTAAGTAAAAGTAACTATTCTTACTTACTTAATTACTACGTTCGTTCGGTCCGGACGTCTTACTTTCGTACGTAAACGAAAAAGTAAAAAGTACT
>CM007316.1:754384-766483 GCA_000333855.2 Endotrypanum monterogeii | reverse complement strand
CCCCCTACCCCCTTCCCCCGTCCCTTCCTTTCTTTCGTCGTCTCTACGTAGTACCGTCCGTACGACGTTCGTTCGTACCGACACACTAGAGAACAACACACACACACACACACATATATATATATATATATATATATATATATATACATGTAAAAAGGAAACATTGTTCTCTAATTTCAATTCTTGTCCCGAGGCACTTTTGCTCCGAAGAAAAAAAAATGACTACTGTCTTCGAAGCAAACGGTGTTGACAACAGCGAATGCTACTCCGACGACTTCTCTCAAGATGACTTCGAGGAGAACGAATCGAGCTCTGCGCACCGTGTGGCGCAGGGAAAAGCAGCCCTGGGGATTGAGGATCCACCCGCTTTCAACGGATTCACAGCCACCGTGGAGAAAACACCGGATACTGCATACAGCAGCGAGTTGTCGTCATCCTCAGAATCCCCAGTGAGCTCACGCAGCCCCCGCAAGCCCTCTGTGCCTGATAAGTTCTCTCCAGCGCCAGTGCAGCTGGCTGCCGCTGCCGAAGGGCTTTCACCGGCTTCATCGCCCTCTTCACAAGCATCATCTTCGTTCTCGTCTCCGCACCACTCCAGCATCGGTGACTCAGCTCACTACACGGACGATGCCGCAGATACTGCGCACATGTACGTCCCCGGTTCCGCCTCACGGAGGAACGATCGGTCTCACCGATCTGCTGACCAAGTGTGTGACAACCTGCGGAGACGAGCGGATGGAAGCGTGAGCGAGCCAAGCTCTCGAGGTGGCTTGATTTCTGTTGACCACGGGGACGTACACGACTCGCCTGCGCGCGAGCCTAGTTCTCGCAGCTATTCTCAGCGTGACTGCGTTTCCACGAATGTGTCAATGACAGGACGTGGTCGCGCTCAACGTCCCAAGTGCCCGGAAACTGCCGAGGAGCTTCACGCTATGGAGGAGGAGAATACACGTATGCGGGAGGCGCTTTTTCAGCGCAGTCGAGACCTGTACAAACACAATATTTCCCAGAACGCCAAGTTTAACGCGAGTTTGAAAGGAAACCGTACTGCTGGTGGTCCATGCGCATCGCACAAAGGCATGATGATGTCCACCACGGGCGGCTCATCGGGGCGTCAGCGTGACGCAGCTGCGCGTCTTGTACAAGAGTCTTTGATGCTGCACCGTAAGCTTCAGATTCTTAGGTTGAAGCAGCGCGATCTACTTCATCGTCGGGACGAACTGAGGGAGATGGTGACGCGCTATAGGAGGGCGATGCGGTACAAGGATCTTATCGAGGCCGCCAAGAAGGACGTCGCCACTTTGACACAGGACCACCGCGACGCACACCTGGAGGTGCGCTGCAACGAAAAACTGCTTCTTCTAAATGACAAAATGTGTCAAGGAGGTCTCAGTGATCGAATGCTTCAGGAAGAGATTCGTTCCCAAAATGCGCTGACGCAGCGGCGACGTGAGCATGCTCTGCGTGACGCAGATCATGCTCAGCGCATGCGTGATGCCGCGAAGCGGCGTGTAGAGGAGCTTAAGTCGGAACTGGAAAAGCGGCGCGAGTGGGCGGCAGAGGACAACCAGGGGGAGGTGAAGGAGCTACGCCTGAGTAATGAAGCCAAGACAGATCGTGTTGACAAACTACGCGCCGAACTACGGAATCTGAGGGGGTTGTACGCATCGGCTAGCGACGATTCCGGACTGAATGCGAGGAAGCGTCGATCCCCGAATCGCACTCACCCTACACGCCCCACCAGCACCCAACGGGAAGATGCCGAGCGCCAGTATCTTGAGATGCGCATCGCAGAGATGCGTAACGAGCTGAATGCCATCGCCGACAAAGCTGACAAGATGGATGCTCCAAGGAAAACGTCGAGGGACGCTGCAGAAAGTCCGCATCCAAACGAGGTGACTGCAAAGCCATCACCTCACTCAAAGACCTCCGCGGTGGCTCACCCCCCACAGGGGCAAGACGAGTTCAGCGGTGCAGCTGTTGCCGAACAGGAGCCAACTCACTCGTTTGCACTTCACGAGGTACAGGAAACGGCACTGCCGGAACGCACCGTCGACAGAATGGATTCCGCGCCGTGGATGAATGAGAATGCAAACGATGAACCCGCCGGTGACGGATCGAGACGCTCACAGCACCCATCCAGTGACCTCGGTACGGCTGAGAGCGAGCATCTAGGGAAAGGTGCGTCGCCTGCGGTGCATCTAAAAGAGGAGTCTCAGGAAGTACCGTTTTTCGCGACCGAAGCACCTTCAGCCGTGCAGGATGAGCCGCCAGCCTGGCTGAGTGCCGATGATGATCAAGACGTGGAGGAAGTCGCATCGGTGGAAAGTCAACATATGCGTTCGTCGTCTAAATCGGATCTCGCTGGCGACAGTGAGTTGATGATTGAGGAGGGCAAGCAGGATGCCCATTTTGAGCATGTGCTCGCGAATAGTACCGCTCCTCCGCACAAGGAAGCAGAATTGGCTCACGCACTCTTCAGCGACACAGCTTGCGACACAGCGGAGCAGGCGGCAGCGTCTTCCGCCGGTGGGCTCGATGATAACGACGGCCCAGAATGGCTGAACTTCTGAGGTGAGTCCTAATCTCCTGCCGAGGTACCAGTGGGGATCAGAAGGGAATCCCTGGGCGATGCCTTATGTAGGTCTCTATACTTGTAGTGGACCACATAACCCTGTGAAGAGCTTGCTCTATTTACACAACGGCCAGATCGCAAGAACAAGGCCGACTTTCTCATTTGGTGCACTTTTTCTCCCTGTTCAATTTTTTTTTTCTTGCATTCACGTCACACATGGCGGAGAGCGCTAAGGAAGATGCGTCCCCTCTTTCTCCCCTACCCAGTGGTTCTATCTTCACTCTACTGCCTGGAGGTGGTGACCACAGCTCTTTTCGCTTTTTTTTTTTGAGAGATTCTAAAAACCGGCGATGTGTGCATCCCTAATCCTGATTTCTTGGACCTCCGTTGTTTTCTCAGGGTGCTGCTGCTCAGCGCTTTTCCTTCCTCTGTTTCACCCTCCCCTTGTTTTCCTGACCCTTCTATGGGTTTCTTCCGGTAATGTGGAAACCAAAAGGGAACTAACACTCGACAAAACAAAGACAATAGAGTTCCTCGTTTTTTTTTTTTACTAAAGCTTCTCCCCCCCCCCTCCCCCCCTCCTCCCCCCTCTCCCCCACAACGTGGTTCATCGCTCGGTGCAATCGCGTTGATTTTGTGCGTTAAACCAACCTCTTCAACAACAAAAACAACAAAAAAGGGGGTAACGAAAGGAGTCATGGAAGGTCGGTGGGTAGGGGATAGGAGGTAGGGAGACGGTGTCTTCCTCTCTAGCCCACCCCTTATGTATGCTCCCCCTTTTTTTTTCCCTTACGTCTTCACTGCTTTCGCTGTAATGTTGTTTTATTTCCTACCTCTGTCTTGTAATGATTGGTACAGGGGGGTGGGGGAGGAGGAGGGCTATTTTGTGTGCTTGACCGCAATCTTCGCATATGTCCAGATCAGCGATTCGAAGGGAGATAGTTTTCGGATGGTGCGATCTGCTCGAGGGAAGGCAGTGTTGGTTGTCATGAAGTCAACCGATTGGTCTGAAGGATTTGATCGTTGCTGTAAAGGTTAAGAGCGCGTTAACCTCAGGGACTGGCACCCCCGGAGCTCGGTGTCCCTCTCATAGATGAATCCTCGTGCAGCTGCACTCAGATCGTGCTTGTTTATATATATATATATATATATATATATATATATAATTTTTTTTTTCGTTGGTCCTTGAGGAGTGATGCTTACATTAGAGACCCTGTAGACCAAGAGCTGATTTCTTGTCACTGATACTTCTCTGATTGGTTTGTTGTGGTTGCTGCTGCTACTTTTGTTGTTGGGATCAGTCGAGAGAAGGGTGGGACGGGGGCATGTGTATCTTTTTGCTCGCCGTAGTCCCCTTCCTTTTTCAATTTTTCAATTATCAACATGCGCGTGCTCGTGTCCATTAGTTCATGATGTCTTTTTTTTTTTTATTCTCCAAAAGAGTCTTATGTGCTTTCCACTCCTTTGAAGGAGATCTGATGTTCATAGTAATAACTCAGAAGAGGAACCATGTAAAAGAGCTGATGCACTGACTCATTATTACGAAAGTCTTTTTAAAACTTCTCCTCTTGTGTTTGTGTTTGTGTTTGCGTGTGTATGCGTGTGTGTCTGTGGGCGCGTCCGAGTTTGCTACTTTGTTTCTGGCCAAGATATGTTTCTATGATTCCTAGTTGTCGATTTGTTTGGCGTAGACTAAGAAGTGCAAGCAGCGCTCTACTGATTCGGACTACGATAACGTCCTGGGGTATCAAGTATCGCCAGAGGAAAGTATTGGAATGAGAGCCACACGATATATATATATATATATATATATATATATATCTGCGTGTGAGTCTGTTAGGGGGGAGTCTGCCTGACCATATTTGCCTATACCCACCAAACTGTCGATCTTGCATGAAAAACGATGAATAAAATTGCTGGTATGTACAAAAGACGCTGTCTGGGTGTGGGCTTGTGGCTCGTGTCACGGCGCATGCGCTAAATCTTTTGTGATGTTTTGAGCTGTGTTTACCCTCCTCTTGTTTGCCTTTTGCCTGTACCCGAGATATCGTGTTCGTCCTCGAAGCATTGAAAAGCCAGCCATCACCATCGGCATCGTGCTCCCCTCATGCCGCGCCTCCCCTCCCATTCCCCTCTTCGGTGCTAACCAGAGACGAGGGAACCTACGTTGCCTGCTTCTCCAATTCGCACCTACGTATGCATGTCGTTTGGTCGATCTATTCCCTACCAGGCGCAGTGAAGTCGTCGAGGAGCTTCTGAATGCGTGTGTGTCTTACACCTGCTATGCTGATCATCTTAGTGAAGCTGTAGCCCTTTCCTGTATCCTACTGTGTCTGTGCTTCTCCTTGCAGCCCTCAGCTGTTCACACCTCATAGTCGTCAGGCAGACACGTTGTCTGCCTTTCTTTTTTTGCCGGCGCTGGATGTATTCTATCCTCTCGGTTCGCTTACATCTTGCCACTATCGAGTCATTAACTTTCATGGGTTCAGTGATATCTTAAAGGGCGTTTCGCTCTGTTATTAGTATCATAATTTCTGTTATTTCCCTGCTGCGTGCATCGCGCGTTTCCACGAAAAAGGTGCAAAAGACGGTGCTGCACAGTGAAGGTAGTTTTCTATTGGTAGAAAGACACAGGTATTCATGACACGACTCTGGCATGTGAGCACACGCGTCCGAGCACCACTTCAACGATGTGTCGACATCGATGTTCGCTATCGGAGATCAAAGGCGTTGCCCAGTAAAGAGATGAGGTTTTTGCTGCTGCGGAGATCGAGCACACTCCTTGGGAAGACTGATGTAGGAGCGGTGGCCACGTGCGTACCTGCGCGCATGATCGCTACCTCTCCCAAGGTGAAAGCGGATGACAGCATCACTAGGGAGTGTAAAGCTGATATTGGTCTCCCGATTGCTGAGTCGAGGTCGAGCTGGGCGATTTCAGTCATGTCCCCATTGTCACCATCCTGCTCGAGTCGAGTGGGCACCTCAGGTAGTCTGAAGACGGCAACCGAAAACAAAAACAAGGAAGTTCTTGTGACGAGTTTCGTGCAGGGCAACACGGAGTACCAGTGGGACGTCGTTCCTGGCACGGAAAGTGTGAGCGTCCCGTCAGTACGACATCGCGATAAAGCGGCGGTGAGGCGGGTTCTGCTGTACGGCATGCCGAGGGGATTTCCTGAAACGACGGCTGCCGGATTTCAGCGGTTCTTCTGTTTGTCTCTGGCGAGCGCATTTGTGTCCAACTTCGCCTCATCGATTGGGTATCAATCTCTCCTGGGCGGATTTTTTCTCGGCTCCTCACCGCAGCTGTGGATGATGAAGGATCTCATCCCTGCATTGTTCGCGGCCTACATGGCCAACCGAGTCGTCTCCTACGAGAACCGGCCAAAGTTTTGGTTTGTTGTGAGTATTCTCATGAGCAACGTCACTGTGGTATCGGACATGCTGATTCCGTCCGCCTTCCCCAACCACCTGCTCGCTGCGACTCTAGTCACGTCAACTCTGAA
This sequence comes from Endotrypanum monterogeii, assembly GCA_000333855.2. Classification (NCBI taxonomy): domain Eukaryota; phylum Euglenozoa; class Kinetoplastea; order Trypanosomatida; family Trypanosomatidae; genus Endotrypanum; species Endotrypanum monterogeii. Next base: position 760,405 of record CM007316.1, on the reverse strand, counting down.
GCAGTCTGCGACACTCATGTATTTTGTGGCACGCGCTTCTGCCCTTCAGCACTTCGCTATCAGCAACAACCTCGCCGAGCTGACGAAGAAGATGAACTCCTTCACTTTGATATCCTACACCGCCGCAACGGCACTCGGTATTTTTTACTGCACGTATATTGCGAGTTTCACAGTTCAGCTGATCACTGTCGCCATGTGCTGTGTGGTCAATTTGTTTCTGTCTTCGATGTCAATGGTGCCAATCACGTTTCGCTTGTTGAATTTTGATAACATGAGTCTGCTTCTCTACACCTTCATCATGAAGAACCGTCGCATTATGACTCCGAAGGAGGTATCCGACTTGTTCGGTGTGCGCATGTCCCCAATAGCGGCACTCAAGAAAGCTGGTATCACCTTGGACGCGGCTGTGCAGCTCGTGTACGTGAGCCCACCGCTACACAAGTTGTTCATTCGTTCCGACTCATTAGAACGTGATGTCTTTTACGTGAGCCAGGACCATGCGTTCATGCTTGGAATGTGGAAGCTATCTTCCCAGCCTCTGTCGCTGCGCGAGCGCTGGAAACGCTATGAGTGTTCTGCATTGCTGGACTTGTTCCGGTGCAGTGGAAGGGACAGCTCCTCGAAAGAGATTTCTGACATGCGGGAGAGATTCCACGGTCGGCGCCTGGTGCTTCTAGTACAACAAAAGTGCTCTGCACAGCAGCTGATCACTGCTTACCTCATCATGTACACGGCTGTGTTGCAGCACGCTGACACGGAGGCTGAGCTGCACCGCTTTCTTCGCTCGTGTCATGACGAGCAAGAGTTGTGGCGCATGCGTGGGGAAGAATTTGTCAAGTTGCTCCGCGCTGCTGACTGGAATGTGAAGGTGCCAAGTTTAGATCATCATGATTTCCGCTTGTCGGAGCTCATTTTGCCGTCGTCGATGCGAGGCGCAGTAAAGGGAGGAGGAGTGTAGGTCCTTCCGTATGGGTTGACGGTCCATCATTAAACCTCGGGTTTGGGGGTGGATGCCCTCCTCCAGTACCTGGTGGTCGCGTCTTGACACCTTCACGTGGGCTGACTATCGCTGCTCTATCACTTCGATTGAAAGGGGACACGTCGCTGTGGAGTGCAATGTTTTATTCTTCAGCCGACGGGTGTACCAGGAGGGATATATATTGTCTTTTTCCGTCTTTTTCTTCCCAACGCCAGGCAATCGGTGATGCTGACGAAGTCCAATAAACCCTCCGCGCTAAGAGATCTGAGCAATCCAATTTTATGAGCCTTGGCATCTCACGTCTTGGATGATGTGCGTCCTCGGAGAACAATTCTACGTTTTGGAGTTTTCTGCCCTCTGTCTGACGAGCGACGCGTTTATGGGCCCCTCAACTATCCCTGCCCTGCCCTACCCTTACCTGTCTTCGCCGTCTGGGATGGGTGGGGGAGGAGGTCGTGGTGTGCGTGCGTGTGAGGGTGGGTGGTGCGAGCTTCCCCCGAGGACTGCACCAGGTCGTAATGGGAGGATATGGCGAGGTGGGTTGTATGTGTCCTGTGAGGTGAATGAAAAGGGAGAAATTCGCCAGAGGCGTCCAGCGGGTGACGGGGAAGTCTTCATGCCTACAAAGCTTGTCTGCCGCTACTCTGTAGCATGCGATAGGTCTGTGACCAGTGAGCCAGACGGTTCAGTCTAGGTGTGCTTGAGGTTTTTGGGCGTGGTATTGCTGGATAGACACCATGACGCGTCGCGATCAACAGCAAAGCAAACAGAGCATGTTTTATTATTATTATGACCATGTCTTCGTGGAAAAAAAAAATGGTGGGGCTTTTGTGGTGGCGCTATGATTCGCAGTGGCACTTTATCGCTGAGTAAGATACGTACGTACTGTGAGAGAGAAAGCAAATGGAGGATGAGTGGATCGTAAAAAAAAAAAAGAGGAAGGCAGACGACGAACACGCAAAAAGTTTTTTTCTTATTATTGTTTTTTGAGGTGGTGTCATGGGGTGTGGGTTGCTGTTTGAGAGCGCTTTGACGCATACATTGTTGTAAAAAGTCGCTTTATTTTTTTTTTGTGTTGCGAAAGGTTGAAGCTTCGTGGACTGCTTCTTCTTTGCGTGGATGCAACGAAAAAGCGGAAGGTACAAACAGTGAGTAGTGTACTACCTAGCGTCTCGCCACCTTCCCTGCTTCCCCCCCCCCCGCCCCCGCCCCCTACTTTTTTCCCTTCTCCCCCTTTGTGTCGGTGCTCTGTTTCTTTTCTGCTTCTTTTTGCCCATCTTTCTTCAATTTTATTATTATTATTCCACTAGCTATTTTCCATGAAACCAAGGCCCTAGTGATATCCACAGAGCGATTCCCTTACGTAATGGTTCTCTTCCTGCGTACATACATTGCTCACTGTCAAGCGTCAAACCCCTCCTAGTCTCCCTCCCCCCCCCTAACATGGGGGGGAGGGGGGAGTGGAGGGGAAAGGAGGGGTGGGGCATTTTCCAATGCTTATGTTTTCTTGGCCGACCCTCAGTAGTCTCTGCCCTGCGGTCATGTGCTTTCGTTCCGTTTTCTTCTGTTATGACTTTTTTTTTTTGCTAATGTCGTCTTGGGGTGGGACGGAATCAGAGTAGCGTGTTTTTTTTTTTTGCACTCGGGCGTTGGTCTGGAGGCCAACTCCCCCGCGCCAGAAAAGCAGCACCCCTCTGAACCGCTCCGTGAGACAGGATGGATAGGGAAGGACGAGCTCACGTGCTCAGGAAAGCTGTTCAGCGGTGGTCAAGGGCCGTCCCGCTGCGATGGAATGCGCGTCGAGATCTTCCGTTTCCTTTCATCTATCGCGCGATCCCCAGCACGTCTGGTACATCGCCGATAGCACCTTACAATGTGTGTATGACATACTTGATTATATCAATAAATTTTTTTTTTCGAGACTTTGCTTTTTTTTTCCCCAAGCTAAAATATTCAATCTCTTTTTCTCCCTGTCAAACTTATGAAGCCAACACATTCTTCTATAAAGCGAGACACACACACAGACACGTATTCTCTCTCTTTTTACGTATAGGTGTACGCGCGAGAGAGTCGGTTTGTTAATCTATATATGCTGTCTCGCGGTGAGGGCAAAGTAATCAGCGGCAGATATGTCTGAGTCACAGCCTTTGCAGGCGTGTCAGATCGTCTTCAATGGGTGTCTTGGTTTTCTGTTTCCTACCTCCTACCCGGGCACAGGTGACATGCCTTTCTCTTCATCACTCTCAAAAAAAAAAAATAGTACCCCTTACCCCCTCTTTTCTTCCCTTTGGCTCAAATATTTAGCTCCTCCACTGGTCAGCGACTTGAACTCACTCGAACACGCTGAGCAACCAGACAGCTTTTCCAAAGTCATATTTGTGCCCACATATCTCTCGCTTTTTCCCGTACAGACAAGCAGAAACATACACACACACACACATTGATACCCTAGCCGCAGGCACATACATATATGTATATTGGTTTATAAAGAGGGAAGGTTATTGGCGGCACCTATCGATTTGTAGGTGTATTACCATCGGCTTATTTTCATCTTGAGTTTCCTTCGACTCACTTATTTTTGTCTTGCGGTATCTCGTTGTACGTGTAGCTGGGAGACTTGCGTGCATACCTCGAAGCTTTGCCCCTCGCCAAAGATTCTCTTCAGAAAAAAGGTTTTCTCTGATTTTTTTTTCAATTTCTCCATCAGGGCATATATATATATATATACACACACACACACACTTACCCTTTTGTACCTTATCTTTCTTTTTCAAATTCCTTTTTTTTGTTTTTTCTCTCAAGAAAACCGGAAGAGTGCATACATCTCTTGAAATATGGCGCTCGTTACTCAGAGCTTCGCGGAGCACTACCAGGAGCTCGTCTCTGCTGTCCCGACTCATGGAGAGTTGTTGCTCGACGTGCAGCGGCGCGAGGTCGGCGAGCGTAAGGCGCTCGAAGAAAAGTGCCAGGAAGAATTCCAAGATGTCCTTCACGTCGCTGCAGTGATGATAACTGATAAAAAGAGCATCGGGAGGGGTCCTATGGCACGCATGAACCGCTTCGAGATAGCTCTTTACCAGAAGCAGAGAGCCGTCTGGTTTCCGGCCGCGCCGCCACGGCAGGTCGCCTTCACCGGCAACCGGTCTCGTGCATTTCCCCACGCAGCATTCGCAAAAATCTGTCAAGAAGAGCGGGAAATTCGCCAGTGGCACTTTTGCGTCGAACGCCGTCTTCGCGAGCACATTGAGGAGGCGTGTGGTCGTGTGTGGTTCTACCTCAACCTTATGCAAGAAGCAACTACACGGGAAAATTTGTCTCGGCAGCGGCTGCAGCGAGAGGAAGACGAGGCCTTCCTTCTGTTGAGACAACGCTTCTTTCGGGCAGTGCCTGCGAGTTACTACCGTCATATTGTCGTCACTCGCTATGGAAGCACAGCCCCCCAGGTAGAGAAAAAGGACCAGTCCTTCGACGAGTTGGAGTCGCATGCGCGTGGACTTTTGCTTGAGGAGGAGGAGAATTCCCGTCGCTCCATGTTCCGCCACCTGCAAGAGGTGTACGACCTTCAACTCTTTTCGCTCAACCATCACGAGGTCATCCACCGCTACGAGCTGGAGGAGGAGGAGTGCAACGCGCTCTATCCTCTTATAGCGCAGTGCTGTCGCGAGGACTTTGGCCTTGTTTTCTATCACATCCCTGCGCTCGCGTGGCACGTCAGCTCTTCTTTTCCTTGTCTGCGTGCGCTCTGCTCAGCTCATTTGGAGGAAGCGCCGAGGCGTACCGCAGCTATCCGGTCGCGCCTCTCGTGGATTCCTGCCATGGCACGTGCAGATGCATGCTTGGATAACAGAGATGAAAGAGAGGAAGCGGGTGAGGCAGAAGTTGGGGCAAATGGCGACAACAATTCTCAGAGTGGGCCAGCCGTGTCTGTGGACAGTTCTCCAGCCTCTCCTGTGACGGAAGCGACCATCCAGGAGATGGTGCAGGACGACGTGGAGGAAGTTGTCTGCACACGCGTAAGCGAGATGGGATCGGTGCATCCAGAGGAGCAGGTAGAGCCGGAGAAGAGTGAGAGCCCTTTGGAGGTACCCATCACATCGGAGATCAAGGATACTTCTGTGTCCGGCCCCGGCGCGCCTACCGAATCGGATTCAGCACCGGAGGATTCGAGCATTGCTTCCCCCTCGTACCGCAACACGGAGGTGCCGCTGGCTCGAAAGCCGCTGTCGCGAGTTTTGTTCTCCAGCTTTGAGGTTTTCGTGGGCGACCCGTTCGCCTTGACTCCTAAGCCTGGCGAGAAGTCGAGGGCTTCCAAAAAGAGGAATTAAGACAGGATTTATTTCACAGAGCCGGGTAACAGGTAAGGTGATGAGCAGCAGGATATGCCAGGAAGTATGACGGCCTCTCTTTCTGGGACGGTTATCTCTAACGAGTCTTCACTTCTTTATTTTAAAAAAAAGTAAAGAAGGAAAAGTTGTCGGCATGTGCCCCCCCCCCCCTTTTCACCCTGCGTGGAGTTGGCTAGACTGCACGCGCGTCGGTGCTTTCGCCTGTGGCTCTCGCTGAGCCCATGGGATCTGTGTCTTGAGCATTTTAAAACGGTGGCGTTTGTTTTTTCGAGTTGTATATTCATATTGGCGCCCTTTACCAATTCTATCGGGCTGATGTAGTCCCTTCCTTCACCTCCGTTGCGTGTGTGTATTTGTGGGTGTGGCGTTTTTGTGCGCATATGTATACTAACCCTGCTGAAGATCTTCACTTCCCCCTCCACAATTCCACCGATGGATTAGTGAGCTGAATACTATAGGTAGACTCAAAGGTATATCTTCACCCCTCATGTAAAAAAAAAGTGTGACAGCCATCATCTATTATTTTCCTCGAGTCTTTTTTGTGTGTGTGTGTGCTCCTCCGCTTATATATATATATATATATATATATATATATATAGTATAGTGTAGTGTACTCGTCGTCCGTTCCGTTACCTTTACCTTTCCTTTACCGTTTACGTAACGGTACGTACTTCTTCCTTTTCCTCCTCTCGTATT
>CM007316.1:729738-750777 GCA_000333855.2 Endotrypanum monterogeii | reverse complement strand
ACTACTTCGTTCGTCTCTACGTAACGTAGGTAGGTAGTTAGTTACGTACGTACGTCCTCCCTCCGTCACTACACAACAACACGTAGGTCGTATATATATATATATATATATATATATATATATATATACCCCTCACTCGTGCACCACACTTCTGCTAAACAAGAACGATGGAGGTACCCGTTCTATTTTATAGACACACGAGAATAGTTTAAAACCTTGTTTGTCTTTCTTTCTCTCTCTTTCCCTTCTCATCTCCCTCGGCGTTGGTCGGCGACCAAAACCATCCCACTTCTGTTAGTGACTTGTGTTCGGAACTCTTTTTATTATTATTTCGTTCTACATGAAGAAGAGGGGGTGGGGTGTGTGGAGCACATGGTCATGTACCGTCCTTTATGGGGAGGAAGTCGATGACGATCATGCTCACGAGAGCTTGTAAGCTTTTTGTTTTGGTATGTGCACCTGCTGACACGTGGCTTTATCATTGTACGCTTGTGTGTCAATGGTAGCGGCTGTGCAAAATCTCGAATTTTCTTCTTCCTTTTCTGTTGTTCCTTCAACTCTTTCTTCTCCAACGCTGCGTCTGACCATTGTTGGGGCTCGGTATTTTTGTTAGCCCATGTCTCTCAGGAGTATGCGGCTGCTCACACACTGCTACGTTATCGGTGGGACAACGATACAGACCACGGTGCGCCGCGCTACCACCAGGGCTGGGCCATCTGAAAAGAAGAACAGAAAAAGATGCCACACCATCATCATCAAAGGTGACAAGAATTCCACCACAAATGTCGCAGAAATCGTCCAGACTGGGTTCAGCCCGCCTGGCCGCGCTACAGGTCCACTGAACAGTGATACAGTGAGCTCTGCACCATCAGTATCCTCGTCCCCGCAGTGGGTGGAGCGTGCGTTGCAGTACGATGCTGCGAAGGTTCGGCATCTCGCTAACGTGTTCACTGGTGTGGAGGCCGCCGTGGAGAGGCCAAGAACAACAGCATCTGTGGAGCAGCAGCTTCACCGCCAACACCGATGCAATATTCCTGCTCCTACTGCTCGCGAGCGCAAAGGCAGTGCTAGACGAATCGCACGCGATCATCTACAAGAGCTTAATGCTAAGTCGGCGTGTGCCAGAGATGCTGCCTGTGGTAATCGCGTGCAAGAGTGTAAGGTGCCTTGGGCGAGCACATGGACTTCAGAACTGTTTATACTCGATGCATCCCGCTTCGCAGGACTTGCTCGCGACCTGGTTCGTCTTCATCAGTCCCTCACTGTCACGGATAACCGGGCACAACCGCAAAACCCTGCCTCGAGTGATCACGTTCACACTCTCACGTCACTGTTGAACACCTCGCGCCTTGCTCATTACATGAGGAATCAATCTGCTGCGTCAAAGGGTATTTCTTTAGAGGACGTATCCCCAACATCTCCTGACGCTGCCCTGCACGCCTTGACAACTTTGGCCTCCGCATTCGAGGCAAGCGTAGTCAGCATTCGAAGAGTTGGCATTGCATCGGCACCTGAGGACTGTATTGCGCCACCGGAACAGTCTGAGTGCAGTATCCCCCAGCAGATGAATAGCGATCAGGAAGCATTGCTGACGGCGAAGACGTGCTACCACGGGAGGGTCTGTGCGTACTTTAGTCTTCTTACCGAAATTCTACATGCCTTTATCGAAGTACTTGCTCCACTTACTCGTCTACCCCTTTCCATGTCATCGACAGCCGTTACCCGAGTGGATCTGGTATTGCTTGCGGTCTTTTCATTGATGAAGGCGGCTGAGGTGTGCGCATACATCGCTAGGGTGTCTTCCTCGACAGACAGGGCCGATGTGACGAGTGTCAAGGAATTCGATCTGTCTAAGGTTTCGGACGCACTGCAGCGCCTGTGTTTGCAGACGAGTGTACTGCTGTTTCGGTCATCTTCACTGTCAGTGGCCGTGAGCTCAAAAAGCTCTGAAAGAGAGATGTGTCGCGCTTACCGCCCGTCTTCTTTTTTGCTTTTAAAGGAGCAGTCCGAGAAGGTTCTCACGCAAATGCAGGTGATGGGCAATGCGCCGATGTCTGCGGGATGTGTGTCGGCCTTGAAAAGTATGATGCTCGTCTATGTCGTTTCCACTTTGACCCGTAGTATTGCTGAAGAAAACGCCATCAAGGGCGCTGGTTCCAGCGACGAGGCCCAGGTCTCAAACGGTGAGTTGGCAGCCGCAGGGGAGCAAGCGCCTACAAAGTCAGACGGTGACACCGCTGCTTTGCAGTGGTTTACAGAGGGCGAAAAATTTCATTTGGCAAAAGAAGTGGAGGTACTTTGGGCGGAGATTAAACCGCTGCGAATGATATCGCCTTCTGAGATAGGCCAAGTGCAACATCGCACGGTGCATACAGCAGTGAACGTCAGCTTAGCAGCATGGTGGAGGGCCACCGCAACTGCTCCCTCTGCTCCACTTCCTACATTGTATTGGAATAAGAGCCCCGATCACATTGCTGTTCTCCTCTGCAGCTACATTGGTCTCTTGGCGGAGTGCAGGGTTGCTCTTTTCTCTCCTCCCATCAACAACCGCGCCAAGGCTGCGCCGCTACCGTGGTCGAGTGCCGCAGCGTCCTCCTCGCCGTCACGAGGCGCGTGGTTTGTCCCATTCTACAGTCGCTTGATACGTGTTGGCCTTGACGTACAACTGGAGACGACACTTCTCGCAGCGTTTCATCTTGGGATCGAGCCACGCGCGCCCCTCACTCCAGAGACACCCATCATGAAGTGGATTGCGTCTCGCCGTGCGCAGCGTCTTCGACATCGCGGCCTACACGGTACTAGTGAAGGGGGCGTCGCTCCTATCGAGGGTGTCGAGGGTGACGCACCGTGGGCGCGTGTGTATCGTCTGTGCGGTGGTATACGTGTGGCAGCGGCAGAGCTGCTCTACTGCGCAGTTACAGAGGCGAGCCGCCCAGTCGCGGAGACGCCTCCGACAGGGGCACGCGGTAGTCCTTGGAGTCCTTCACAGCCCTGCTCAAAGGACATGGCAATGTCTGCCCCTGCGAGCACCAAGGCACGAAACATCTGCCGAGACGGAGTGTTGGCTGCTGCCCTGGTGGGCTCTGTCTCCCGTATGTTTTTTCCTTTGCTTCGTGTGCAATACCTCTTTGCGTACTATACAGACGAGACATACACCGAATGGGCTGCCGAGGAGGAGTGTCGTCGCGTGTATGCCGCGTGTATCGGTGTCTTGGTGTGGCTACGGGAATTGGCAGCTCCCTTCAGCGTCTCTGCTGCGGAACCGATGGAGTCAAAGTCTGCACCGCCCTCCTCTGCTATGCGTCACGATGATCAGCAGCGGCAAGCATCTTCTCCCGGCAAGTGGAAGGTATGCGGCACCACGTCTGCCGTCGCCGTGGATGGTGCCTTCTTCTTCGCTTACTTTCTCTACCACTGGGAAGGAAATGTGGCGGGCTACTCGCCCGGGTCCTCTTCTGGGGTCACCCAAGGCCACCATACTGGGCTGGACGCCGCCCTGGCATCCGACGGTGTCGTTTCTGCAATGCCGTGTCCCTCTATAGGCCCTCTTCTCACTCGCGCCACGGCGATTGAGTACACAAAGGAGATGCTTTTCCAGCTGCAGCACGACACAGCGCGGCAGCTTCATCACTTACGCGCGACGGACCGTCTTCACCACTTCACTGGGGAGTTACGCGACAGAGCGAGGCTCCTTGAGGACTCGCTTTTGCGTCAACGTCATGTCTCGTCGACGCTGTCTATCGTCCAGGCGCACTGCAAACAGCCCACACTTCTTTGGATGCCTTTGTCACAGGTGCAGGAAATGGGTTTTCTCCTCTCTCAGTACCCGCAGCTGCTCAATGTCGAGGGGTCGGCATCTACTCCGGATCCATACAGGGACTCTGAGCAGGAAAATGGTGACGCAACGGTGCCGAGTCATGGATTCCGAGAATATCCGACCGTCCGTGTGGGGGACGTCACATGTAGTTTTGCTCGTCTGCATGGGTACCTCGTGAGGCGGCTACACGTCTTGAGTGGCATCCTGCGTGAATACCGAAGTCTTCTTTTAGAGTCTTCTTCAGATGGGGTGATTGACCCCTACGGAGTCAGTGATGATGATGGTGCATCTGTGAGATCAGTCACGGCGCCATCTTTCCAAAGTTGGCTGCTCGACAACGCCAAGCGCTCACCACAACTGGAGGTGCATCGACGCAACAATTACCGATGGGCGCACGTGTGGGCGGTGCAGCTTCACGAGGAGTTCTCCCGCCTCCCGGCACAGATGGAGGGTGTCACGCACTGGACGAGCGGTGTGATGCGCACGCTGGACAGGATGGAAAGAACGATGAACGATACCTACCGCCAGGGCCTCTTTTTCAATGTTGTCAAGTCACAACAACAATACCGAGAAGTGCAGCGCTCGTGTTTGGGGACGACACGCCCATCGCCACAGGCAGAGCGATCTGCACCAACGAATGCGGTGAAGGCCGACGAAGCTGGAAAACCTCAGGTGCTTGATCTGGTAGTGGTGCGTGAATCTGAGCGCGTTCCACTCGGTGTGGTTCTTGATGGCGACGCGAGGGTCCGGCGGGTGCAAGTGAAGGTAGCGAGGCCAGACGCCGTAGCAGACACCATATTCGAAGACGAGAGGGAGTTACTCGAGTCTCCGTTTGCTCGTGCACTAGTTCAGCGGCATAAGCAACAGCAGCAGGGCAAACAGGAACGGTCTGAGGTGCCGATGAGCTTCTGTGATTTAGCGGATGTTGTTGGTTGGCGTGTTTTGCAAGTGGACGGAACTGTTGTTCGCACAGGGCGTGATGTGGCGACATATATTCGAGGCAAAACTGTCGTGACTATCACTCTGGGGTCCTGCTCTCCATCGGAGTAAGCGCACGAGCCCGCCAAAGCACGCAGATGGCTTGCCGACTTTGTTCATACATAATCTGAGCACGGATTCGCTGCTTGAAATCTGAGTGACTTCATGGTGAGAGAGCGAGGCACTGTGGTTCTCTCCCCCTTCCTGCGCTTTTCCCCCCTCCTTTTCCCCTCATTTGATTCACATTTCATGTCTCGATTTAAGAAAATTTTCAAACGTTATTCTTCCAAGGAGGACTCGATATTAAGAAGCTCAAAAAAAAAAAAATAAGGGTCGTCTCGCGGTGACGCGCACAAGTGAAAAAAAAAAAATGAGTCAAGTGCTCCTCCCTCCGCCTTTTGGACATGCTGCATGTATTTGTTACCGGTAGGGTTGCGAGATCACTCCCATGGAGCTAGAGGACGGGGAGGGGGACAACCAAGGATGAGGAAGCCGATAGGAGACATCTACGGGGGGGGGGGACTGTGTGTGTGCAGTTCCCGAGGCTTGTACTTCTCTCTATTCTTCACCTCCAATCGATCCGTTTCTCAGGATTTCTATGATGGGGTTCTGGGCGCATTATCTCGGCCGCTTGAGCTAGAAAAAGACCATTTGTACCCTGCATCACCTTTGGCTAGGTTTGTGTGTCTTTATTTCCCCCTTTCTTTCTCCCCTCTGCATGTAGTGTCACAGCTCCTCCTCATCTCTTACCACTTTTTCCCTTCTCCCTGACCTTCTTTCTCGTCTACACTTTTTTTTTTTCGATTTACTGACTTTATTTTTTCTTATCTTCTCCTGCTCATGCGCTCTTCCCCCTGCCCCATCACCAAAATCTCTTTTTTTTTCCGTTTGTGTGCCCGTGTGTTGCTTTCGCGGTATCTTTCGTGATATCATCATCAATCAGCAGCGTACGGTGTTGTTTATCTTTTTCATTTTCCCCTTTTTTTCCCCGCGTTTGCTTTATTTAGTGCACTTCGCTTTTTCTCCGTGCTGATCTTTTAAAAATCTCGCTCTTACATTTTCTCCCTCTTGCTTTTGTCCTTCCCTCCCCTCTTTCTGCCACACACCTGATCCAAGCAGCGCGCGTCGGCTGGCGTTTCTTGGTACGGAGTAGGGAAGAAGCAAGAAAGGGGAAGACACATCCACATATATATACACACACACACACACACACATACATACATATATATATATATATATTTATTTATATATTATATGAGAAGATCAAAAGGCAGAGAGCCAATATAGCGGCACAAAAGCAGCACCCAAGGAGTAAAAACAAGGAACAACCACCGGTAAAATAACGAAAACATACACACACCCGCACCCCTACCCACTGCTTGCCTTTCATACTCCAGATCACATCCAATTCACTGCTTCCACCTCCCCGTACATTAGGGAGAACACCAAAAAGAGTCACTTTGTGTCGTTTCATCTATTCTTCGACTCCTTTTTTTTTTTCCTGTAAGCTGCGCGTCTCTGTCCTTGTTTTTCTCTGTTTTGTGTTTCGTTTTTTATTTCGTGTGCGCACGTGCATGGGTGTCCCTCGACTCCGCTGCCCTCATCTGTTTTGTACTCTCTAATTGGACTTTAAAAAATTCGTTTTGAGTTTGTTTTTACTATTATTTTCATTTTTTTTTTTTTGCTCACTGCACCAAATCATCAGCTCCCCCCTTTTTTATCTGCTGGATTTCCCTGTGTTCCCCACTCGAAGGAAGGTCTCACGGTGGGCGCGGTTCAACAGTGCATTTCCGGTTCCCGTAGTTCACTCGTCCGCATATTGCCCGGAGTAGTTACTACTTTACGGGAATTCCCCCCCCCTCCCCCCTCCCCCCCTCCCCATCTTGTGCTTTTTGCTCTTCCTCTCCCTCTTCCTCTCTATTGAAACTCAATACTTGAACTAAAACACAGACGCGCGCGCGTGTGCTCCCTCCCCCCACACAGAGAGAGAGAGAGAGACAAACAAAGAGGTATCTTTACCTATTTATACCACGTGTGCATGTGTGTGACATACAGCTACAGATACGTCGTACTGTTTTTCTCTTTTCACTCGTGGTTACATTTTGTTTACCTCCAATTTTATTTTTCAGTTCTATTTTATTTTGGAGTGTGATCACATTTCGCTTTTGCCCCACTGTGTTTTTCGGTCACACCCCACGCTGAGTCACAACAGAGACTGGGCTCTAGTCATCCTTCCCCTCTTTTTTTTTTCTCCGTCGTGTTTACAGCTTCCCCTCTTCGTGATCTTGCAGTGTCTTGCTCCCCTTCTGTCTCCTCTGTCATACATTTGCTACTCCCCCCTTTTTATTTGGTCTGTTTTTTTTCCTTTTTGCGTCACCTTGTCATTATTTAAGCCACTTCATCGTGATTTACTTTTTTTTTTTGACCCCATTTCCAAACTATTTTAAACGCTTCTCTCTATTCTCTCTCTTTACATATAGTTTCCCGAGCGCTTCTCCCTCTATCCTTCACGTTGTCGACGGGCTTGCCTTATTGCACTTTCGCTGATCTCTCGAGGCGTTGGGGAAAAAAAAGGATACACATTTCGCTCTTCTAGTGCCGTCTACCTTTTTCTGTTCCCGTGCTTCTGTTGTAAACACCTTCTTCTTGTCGCTCCTCTGAAACATCCCCTCTCTTCCTCCTCCTCTTTTTTTTTTCATCTGTTTGTATGACCGAATTTCTACACAAAGCTTTCTCTGTCGTTCGACAGCTCTTCTGCTTCTCCTTTGCCCCCCTCTCTGGTGTGGTGAACTGCTGTTCTTGATTGGCATTAGATTTACATCTTCCTTCGCTGATATCATCTTTGCGTGTGTGAAGGTGTCAGTTCGTTTTTCTTCTATCCGTGGCGCTTTTTTTTTCTTCGTTGTGTTCCCACTCGACGCCTCATTTCAATTCTTTTTTTTCTGCCTCCTTTCTCCTCCATCCCAGACTCTTTTTTTTCCATAAAAGAGGGAATCGAAATCAACTCGCACAACCTCAATCTGCTGCATATTTTATTTCCTCCCTGCCACACTTTTTTGAAAAAAAAATATATACCTATTTATATTTATATTTTCTGCAGTTCATTTTTTCTTGACCTTGATTTCAGGCTCAGTCGTCCTTTTTTACTATTATTTCTGCTTCTTTTTTTTTTTGTGTGTTTTTCCGAATATCTTTTTTTGCTCTTCCTCCTCCCTTTCATCTTTGTCTGTGTGCGAGGTGTTGAAAAAAAAAAAAAATACTCTTCGAAAAAGTATTTTTTTCTGCTTTTAAACATAATTTCTGCGAAGGGCATTCGCATTTGGTATCTTTTTTTTTTTCCTCTCCAAACATTGTGCTCTTTTCTGTTCGTGTCTATTTATATATATTTAAATATATATATCTTCTATTGCTATTTGTGTGCGCGTGTAATCTGTATCTTTGATATTTTCTCTGACCATCTCTCTCTCTTCCCCTTTCTCTTCTCTTGTGCTTGTTTGTTTGTGGGTTGAGTCTTATTGTTCCACAATTTGTTACGTGGTTCTTGGGTCTCTGTGTGTGTGTGTGTGTGTCTGCACGCGCAGTCCACGGGTAAGTAGATACGAATACAGCGGAGGAGCATACTTTCGTCCCAACGCGGCAAACACCAGTCGTTCTGTAGAGCATATTTCAGCACTGATACATTTGCTTTTTAAATTTTTGTTTGTGTGCGCGGTTTTCTCCTCGACAACTGCTAGGGGCGGGGTGTGTAGAAGAAAGGTCGTTTTTTTTTTTGGGGGGGGTCTTGTAATCATCTAACGCTTTATCCAAAGAAATTTTGCTTATCTCATTTTGGGTTGAGGCCACGTTGGATGGTTTCTGCAATGGAAATGGACAAGTCTTCTTCCCTTGTGTCAGATGCGGTCGTCAAGGACGTGGAGGAGGTCAACACTCACACTTCGGAGAGCTGGTGCAGCAGCAGCAGTAGCACACAAGCAGATGGATGCACATCAAGTGCTACCATAATGACAGCCACTGGAGTTCACATAGACAGCTCTATTCTCTCGCCCGGCAGCAGCAATACCAATGGGGAAAATGAACGGGTTGCTCGCAACACAAGATATCCGATATCACCAACGCCCTGCGGATATCTCGAGTCTCTCTCCGTAGCTTCAGCTGCTGCCAGTAGCGCACGCGGCGCCGGCACCACAGAGACCGTCATGCTGACGTCGATTTCTTCTGTTGATACTGTCATGCGTAGCAGTGCACTGGCTCCGCCACCACCGATAGGCTTTTCTGGAATATCTTCGACTCCACTAGGGGAGGTGAATCGACAGGCGTGCACATCTGCAGAAACCTCAAAATTGGATCCTCCGGCCGAAGTCACACCCTACAGCCTCCCAGCGGCATCGGCCTCTTCAGAGCAAACCAAAAAACAACCCGATGCGTCGGTTTCTTCTTTCGGCGGAAATCCCTCGACGTCGTCGCCGCCTTCCGGGGGTCTTCATCCACAGGCGAGTCCCTTCTACCCATGGAGGAACATCACGGATAATAAATGTGCCATAAAATTGCCTTTTTTGACCCAACAGCAATCATCCGTGTCACCAGGAAGCTACGCGCAGAGAGAATGTTCCCCTTCTTATCCAACCTCCTCCTCGCCTTGCTACGAGGATCTGAGTGCCCTAAAAAGCAGGTCTTTTCTACCGCCATATCGTAGTGACTGCACTGCCCACTTTGTAGGCGCTCAAGGTTACCCCAACGCCTCCTATTGGGCTCAGGGCGTCTCCAACTACGAGGTGGAGGAGAATTGCATCGACATGCCTTGGCCGGAGGTATGTAACCTTCAAGGCTACGAGGACCACTTCAAAAATATGGCTTTCTCGTCTCCTCTTCCGACTCTCACGCAAATGGGGATGGCATCAGGGTTTTTCACTGATGGCTGTGACTACGGTGCTGCACTGAGCGGTGGGCTGGTTGATTGTATGTCAGATGCCAACATCACATGGGCGGATTTTTCAACCGGCACTACTCAAAATGATTATTCCTGTGTGTGCGTAGACGTTGACAGTGGCTGGCTTGCTCCTCTTTCTGGAACGCACGCGTCAGTTTCGGCGCAGTTGACACCCTACGTCCCTCTTCTACCCAGTTACTCAGTAGACCCAGAAGTAGCTCTCCCGCCAATATTTTTTCCGCCACAAGGCGACCTGAACGACATCGAAGATGGCGAGTACGAGTACGAGTACAACAGCTGTGGGCAGCTCTGCCACAGCGCTGGGGTAGAGTACATCGACAGTCGAGACACAACCTTTCGGAGCCGCGTACCTCAAGAAGTAGAGTGTATTGAGAATTTGGATCAGCTGAATTGTCTTTGCCTGGGTATTCTCTCGGAGGCGGAGTTGCTGAGCCTGAGGCGCGAACAGCTTCGCCTGCAGCGTAGGTGTTGCAGCGACAATACGGAACCCGATGAGGATCACTGGAGCCGCAAGTTGACAATCGCTTTAGACCTTGAGGGACGTTCGCTGGGCCGGAAAGGCTCCATCTGTATTATTACACTGGCCACCTACACTACTGTCTACA
This sequence comes from Endotrypanum monterogeii, assembly GCA_000333855.2. NCBI lineage: Eukaryota > Euglenozoa > Kinetoplastea > Trypanosomatida > Trypanosomatidae > Endotrypanum > Endotrypanum monterogeii. Next base: position 740,429 of record CM007316.1, on the reverse strand, counting down.
TCATTGACATGGTTCTGCTCGGTCAAGAGGCACTGCTCGCTGGTTCAGCTTTGAAGCGGGTGCTCGAGTCGCAGGAGATCATAAAATTGATGTTCGACTGCCGTGCCGACTGTGATGCGCTTTTCTTTCTCTACCATGTACGTCTGCAAAATGTCTGCGACCTGCAGATCTCCTCCTGTTTTGCCCTCTTCCCACGAGCTCGACTTTTGCCTGGAATGAAGGGTGTGTTTTCGGCACTGGGGATCTTCACCGAGGAGGACACCAGAATAAAGAATGCCGGCCGCCAGCTTTTCAACCCCGAACGTGGGGGCAGCTTTGACCGGTGGGAGGAACGGCCCCTCACGGATGCCCTTGTCCAGTACTGCGCTGTAGACGTCAAGTACTTCTTTCTGGCCCAAGTGATGTTGTGGAATTACATAGAGCAAGGATTCCTACTGGGTGAAGAACGACTTGCCTCCGTCTGCATGGGCACTGGTTTGGGAAACTCAAGAAGCAACGCTAGGATCGACTTTTCTATTACAGGATACATGAGCTCGAAAATAAAGATGTACTAACCTCGTTATATCAACTGATGATGAAGGAACAGGCGCCAGTATGTACACTCTACCCGTCGCACTGTTTCCCGACTCTCTCAACAGACTACACACCAGCACTCAATATCACCTGTCTGGTTTTTATTCTGCGTAAAAAAAAACCGGAAGGCACCCCCAGCCCCCTCCCCTTTCTCCTCTTCGGCTTCCCCTGCCCCGTCCTCCTCGCACACACACTGACCATGCCGAGCCGCCCCTGATAGTGTCAGGGTCGCGTACTCGTCAGGCACTGGGACATCTCCGAGCGACTCCTAGCCGTCCACAACGGGAGGTGCGCCGTCGCACTGTATGACAGGGGGTCACACGTGGGCCATGCTCATGACAGGCGTAGTGTCGTGCGACCTGGTGGGTGCTGATGCCTCGCGCCCCTTCTGGAGGTGTGCGCTGCGCATGGACCATGCAGGGCGGACCTCGGGGTGGGGAGGCTGCGAGGCGTGGGTGGTTGGTAGAGTGTGGGGAAGACAAGCCGCGCTGCGGCCCGTGAGCAGCACCGTTTCCGGTTCGTACGTGATGGGACCTCTGGGCGTGGCATACTGTGAGTGTTTGGGTGTCTGCCGGCGACACTCTCTTGCAGTGTAGAGGCCCGAGAGACTTCAAGTGATCAAACGTACATGTGAGGTAGGACGAGGATCTTGTCTGCGAGAAAACATTTAGGTTACCCCTCTTCGCGCCTTCCGCTGGTAGGGGGTGCTGAGTATGGGCCTTTTCTCGTTTTGAAGACGTGTTTTATGTTGCTCTTGTGAAGTGCTCCGTTGCCTCGTGCACAAGTTTCTAAATTTTTTTTTTTGCGTTGATCCTGCTTTCTTCCTCAACGTTGAGGACGAACCACACAACGAGTATCCGAGACACAGGCGCTCTTTCACTGTACTGTAACCACACAAATTTCTTTCCGATGATATGGACACATACACATCTTGTTACCCAGAGAGCTATATATGTAGATTGATATAAATATTGATACATGCACATTTTTTTGATATGTATCTCTATTTTTCTTTCTATATATGGATGCGTGCACATGGTTTAACTCTGTGCGCGCCCTTCCATATATAAATACATATATAATTATATATATAAATCTTTCTCAGGCATTCCTGAAACCTTCCATGCGTTTTCCTGCTTCAGTCAAAAAAAAGTTTTTTTTTTTTCCGGCCTGTGTGCAAAACCCACGAGACTGACTCTGTTCTACGTCCTACCTCTTTTTGTTGTGGTTGTTGCTATTCCTGATGGTCAAAATAATTGAATCAAGTTGTGCGTGTATGCGTGCAGCGAGGTGCGGAGGGGGGCTTGCAAAGTCCATCTTTGCCCGCTCTGGCTGTCTCCGTTTGGGGCAGTGGTACTGCTGTTACTTAGAGGTTTTGTTTCTACTATTACCACTAACTTGCGCCTGCTTTGCTGTACGAGTGTTGTCTAGGTGTGTACATATCTGCGAGTATGTATACATTTTTGTTTCTTGACCCCCCTCCCCCCCCCCCCCCCAAAAAAAAAAAAAACGCGAGAGGAGGGGATAATCATGCGATTGTTTCGGAATTCACAACTGCCACGCAAGCAAATGTCAAGGGTGTCAGTGAACTGTACCCCGAAATATATATATATATATATATATATATATATTATTATTCCCCCTTTCCACTTTTTGGTGTTTCTCGTTCTGCTTGCTCAGATCCTTCGTGCGCACATACTTTTTTAATCATCTTTTGGCCATTTTGTCTTCTCTAAGGAGTTCGAAGATTTTTTTTTTCATATTATATATGTAATCAAGCGGAGTCAAAAGAAGATAGGGGAGGGTCCGTGACACCAGAGGCCTGCAGGCTGACGCTTTCCGAAATACACGAGACTTTAGGGCTCTAATCATTCGATACCTGAATGCTGAGTTTCATTTCGAACTTCTCTGACTACCTTTTTTTTTGTGTGTTTTTTTTTCCTGTGTTTTCTACAGTGCTCGTGCTTTAGTAGCGCGGCAGCACTGTTGTTTGTTTAGCGGTTTCGCTTCCTCTGACACCGTTCAAACTTGTTTCTCTCTTTGTTGTTGTGTTTTCTCTACCCTACCCCATCTCGATGAAGAAATTTGTAAATTGTGTTTCGTTGCGTACAAGAAAAAAATATTTTGTGCCCTTTACCTTCGTTTCACTGAGCGTTTCGCGTTTTTTCACCTCCTTTCGCAGGGCTGTGACTCTGTCGTCGACTTTGACCCCTCCCCTCCTCCCCTCCTCCCCTCCTCACGTGTTCACAATTTCTCCTCGTATTTTTGCATGCATTTGTCGACGTTTGAAGTGATCTGCAGGCGCATCCCCCCTGTTGTTTTAGAATCGCTAAGAGGACTAAAACAAAAAAAAATGTGAAGGTGAAACACGTGGTCACAAATAAAAAATAATTTGTCAGCCACGGGGGAAGATGTACACATACACACACACACGCACTAGAAGGAAAAAAAAGAAAAGTGTCCATGGGCAGAGGGGGAGGGCGTTGATGGCGGTACTCTACTATTCTGCTAGTGCGCTAATTTTTTTTTTTGGTTGTCCTAAATTGGTCTGTTCGTTTTTTCTGTCTACACCTGCATGTGTGTGCTAGCATCGATTTGTGTAACTCCAAAAAAAAAATATATATATATATGCATTAATTTTTTTTTTGTTTTTGTAATGGTGATCGTACGACGTCTTCTTTTTGTGTAGGGGTGTGCGTGCGCACAAGAAGTACTTATCCGCTCGCTGAGGGTTTTGTTTTTCTCGGTCTGTACATTCTCGCTTCTGAGGTCATATTTCTATTTACCCCAAAAGAAAAAAAAATGTGGGGGTGCTGTTAACTCACATTTACGACTGTCATGGTAGATACACAGGCTGCGATGGAGTGCTCAACAAGCGTGGTACCTCGTAGACGAGTGTGGCGGAATCATCTCCCACAGATGAGAGGTATCAGTACCAACTATCAAGGGAATGCAGTTTCAGGGGGAAATTCCTATTATTGGCTCGCTTGAACTTCCTCACCGCGCCCGCGTCCCCTTTGCTTCCTCCTCCTTTCTACAGCTCATCAGAACTCCTTCTTCCCCCCCCCCCCAATCTCTCCATGCCGACAAGTGTACTCAACGCTGAGGTTGCAACGGGTGTAAGTTTGACCATTTCCTCTATTCTCTTAATGCAGTTCGGCTTGGCTTTATGTGTGCCGATAGTGCCTAGATCGAAAAGGAATGGTGTTCACACAATAGAAGACATCCATCCCGCTGTACGTTTGTGTGTAGCACTTTTTGTTTCATAGTCTTGTCTCTCTTCTTTTTTAAAGTATATATATATATTATTTTTTTTTTTTTTCTGTTTCTCGCTTTTGCCTGGGTTTCGTCTATTCGGTCTCCTTTCGTCCCTCGCCGCTGGTGTCGTGTTGGGAGGGAAAAAAAAAGAGTAGAGATATTTCCCCAACGAGGGCGTGTCCTAGTGCGGGTGGGTCCCTTCCACTCAGCAACACACGAACATCCAAAGAAATCCACTCCTCCCCCCTAAAAAAGAGACGAGGAAGAGTGTTCAGGGCAGACGCACCCCCCCCCTCCCTCCCTCCCCTTGCCCCTTCGGCCAGCGCGTCGAAATGATCTCTTCACCGACGACAGCAGGTGAGAGGGATGAACGAATGATTCCGACGGTTGATAGGTCCGCTGTGGACGTAACGCACACCAGCAACGACGCGCACACTCGCATCGCAAGCTCACAACTAGCAGAGGTCGCACCACCAGTAAAGGCCCGCAGCCTCGCAGCCGGCCAGGTGAACCGCATTGTGGACGGGAGTCTGCCAGACGGCGTATCCGTTTCTCGCGACGCCCGCATTGCACTACAGAAGTGTGCCACTATTTCCGTTCTTTATCTCTCCTGCCTGGGCGATGCCAGTCGCAAGGCAACAGGCTCTGCTCGTACCACGCTGAGCGTGCAAGACATTCGCGGGGCAATAGAAGCTGCGGGCATGGCACATCTCTTGCCTCTCATGTCAACGGCAACAAAGCGTGGGCGGGACTAACTGACACGGGACAAGGCTGCGTGACAGTGCTCCCTCGTTAGGATTTTACTAATGATTGCATAGAAGGCACTGCTGCTACTGCGGCTGTGTGTGTGTGTGTGTGTGTGTGTGTGTTTGTTCGTTCCTCCTTATCTCTAGACAAGGAGGTGTAGTGTGCACGACAATTGTAAAAAAGAAGATTAAAATGAAGGGGGGGGAATTCACAATGCAGCGACCCCTCGCCAGCCACAGGAAAAATACATCTGGCGTATTTCATGATCTTCGCCTTATGCGTTCCCCCCCTTTTTGTTCTCGGTATTGTGCCTTGCTCGCTTTGAACATCGCATATTGCGGAGTACAAATATATATATATATATATATATATATATATTCGTGCCACAAAAAGACCCACTGGAGGACACGAGTCTGCACAAGCATGTGTTGTGCGGGTATCCTCTTATCCCTTCAGCACCAGGCCTACTCCCTTTGTTTCCTCCCTCCCCTAGTCGGTTGCCCTCGTTGCTTATGCGATACCATTCCGCAGAGAAAAACCTTGATGAACCGGTTTTTGAAAACGTGTCTTTTCTCGGCCCATGCGTTGTTCATCGTGTTACGTATTCGCTGACGAATCAAAAAGAAAACAGAAAAAAAGTAGTATATAATGATCGTTGCTCAATACCAATCCTGAGTTACATTTGCAAGCTTTCGTTGCGGTTGCTGTTGGGATATTTTTTCATTGTTATTATTTTTATTATCATTCTAATTTCTTTTGCATATTCGATTGGCTTTTCTGCCCATGTTCCCTGGTACTCTCGGTAAACTACTCTCTCTGCTTCTTGCTGTCTACTTTGCGTGATTTGATGGTGCCTAGTCAGAGATTCCGTGTACTTTGTTTCTCGGTATCCACAAGGAGGTGTTCCCACGGTACAGCTAGATGCAGTGATAGCAAAGAACTTCATCTCTTTTCCGTGAGCAGCCTCTTTAAGAAAGCATCACTGTTTCTGCGAGAAGTGTGCATAGTCAAGACGAATCAGCTTGCAAGGGTACGCTAGTATTTGTCTATGCCGTGAAAAGGGAGGGGGAGGGCAGGCGAGGGTGTATGGATTCTTTGCTCAGCTTTGTTTTCCCTAAGTGTGCTGCGGCTTTCTAACCACTCAACTGAGGTCTGAAGAAAGGAATATATGCGATGCCTACCAGCTGGTGTGCATACAGCTGGGATAGCGTATACTCATCGTGCTTCTGTCCCATGTAAATCTGTGAAGGTTGGGGAAGGAAGGAAAGGGGAGGAGAAGTTTTTTTTTTTCCTGAGCGACAGTTGGCGAAGCACCATGACTGAGCGCATTGTGTTTTTCCGACGGGTCTGGCGCGTGAGTGTGATCCAACACGTGAGATTGATCACAAGGATGAGTAAAAAAAAAAGAGGGACCCCGTGCTCAACAGGGAGAAAACATATCCGCTCAGTTTGTAGGGGCGTGAGGTTTCTAGACAGCGCGAAAAAAAAAAATGTGGCGCCGCGTATTCACTTGTGAAACCTAGTCACGCTCCCCCCCCCTCAACACCGAAGCTCCCTAGGGAGGTAGTGGAAGCTAATTTGTCGCAGAGCGGTACTCGGGTATACGACTTCATTTGGGGAAAGATATTGACTTAGCGAGGTCGACAAGTGGCGCTATTAGTTCCTAAAGGATCAATGCGAGCCTCTCAGCTCACCATGAAAAAAAAAAAAATTGAGCTACAAGATTCTGTTCTGTGGTGGTGGTGGTTGCGGGTCTTGGATGCATTCCCCAATCAGTTTCACAGAGGTTTCAGGTTCCTGTCTTGCTCAGCCGTATATTGTCTGGGTTTGACAACTGCAAACCATCGAGGTAAATTCTAATACCCGTAGTCGCACATCAGTGCTTCCAGCGGTGTGGTTTCGCGGAGAGCAGAGGGCAAGAATTTAGTGAAGTGAAAAAAATCGCAGCCGTTAGGAGGGCTCGCGGGAGTGTCCATGTTTCGGATGGGTGGGGAGCTGCTTCCCTCTTCAATTTTTTTTTTTTTTGTGGGGTAGTCGCCTGTGGTACTGGAGTCTCTTCGAATATTAGGGAGTTCTTCGTGTCTATAGTACTTCAGTGTGGGGACCGTTTTCGTCGCTCTTCTTGAACTTTGCATGGGTTGCACACCACGAACCCCTGCGAAACGGTCCAGGGAAGTTATTGAACACACTTTTTTAAATCTAAGGGGAAGGGTTTGATGACCCCTGATCAGCACGCGGCTCACACCTCGGGCATTCATATTGTTTTGCGCCCCCCAATCGCGCCTCATCTGCCGCTTTTCTTGCCTTTGAGTGCGCGTACCAAAGTAATAGAAGTTGGTTTTGATGTTTTTGGGGTGCTGCTTGATGGTGGCACATGGTGCCTCGTCTTTGAGATACATTCACATCCATACGCTCTCGTTTAGTGAGAACGAAAAAAATATTTATATAAATAGAATTCAAGCTGTCATCTCCTCTATAGGAGGCTCTCCCATTCCAGCAGACGTGTATTTGAGGTAGGATAGGATGGGAGGGAGGGGAAGGCCAAATCATTGCGTCGCCAATTTTAAAATACCACGCGGTAAGGTGTAGTGCGTTATGCCTTGGCGAGCGATCTGTACAATTTATTCCCCTCCTTCAATTATGTGCGTGCATCCACGTAAGGTGGTTTTGCCCACCTAATGCCCAGAATCGACTGCTCTACGCCCAAAAGCGAATGTATGACGGATATTATTATTACTCATTTTTCTTTTACTTTCTCCCTCTTTACGCAAACGCACCATCCAGTTGGGCTGCCAACTGTCCTTGACACACATCCCAGTGGTTACGTGCCGAACATACACGCGCATTTTTATCTAAAAGCTCAGAGTATCTCATTTTTCACAGGGTTCTTCGTTGTTGAAGTTTTCCGCGGCACATTTTTTTTTTAATTTTTCGACGCCAACGTTTCGCCATTGACTGGACTCGTTGTGTAGCTATCATCTCTCTCGTGTCGCTCATCGATCTAATCCTCGCTCTGTTCTTTCTTTTGGTTTTCATCGATTACTGCTTTCCTTTTTTTTTTCCGTACTGTATACCCACCCTTGTTTTATTTATTATTATACCGCTTCATGTTTTGCCTCCGTGACTCATAGCTCTGCCCAGCTGTTGCCTGTTGCCTCTCCTCCATTTTTTCTTGTTCTGAGCGATGCTACAGGAGGTCCGCACCATACTCGAGACTCCATCGCGATGTGAAGAAAACTGCCGATGGCGAAAAGCCGTTGTTGTTTTTTCTCTTTTGTGGGTCATCAGCATTGCATGCATCATCTTCAGCCCTTGTCAGATCATCTCTGTACAAGCACTCATCTTGCTGAATACGGCGGCTTCGTTCACAGCCGCTGTGGTGACCTATTCACACTGTAGTCGTGCAGGTATTAATGCAAACTCTCCCTTCATCTTTGGCCTGTACCGCTTAAGCACCGTGATTCGGCTCGGGAGCATCATTTTTCTCGTGTTCGGGTGCGTAGAAACGATAGTCGAATCTCTGCACTCTGGCGCACACGGGCATCACTCGAACCCTCTTGTCCTCTTCATCCTCGGTAGTATCCAGCTGATATCACAGGCTATTTTCTGCCGTGATGCCCGTCTTCTCGATCGTGTTATAGGCCACCACGGTATGGCAGGAGCGCAAAGCGAGGATATTCTTCACGAGGTGTTTAGCGCTGCACACCAGGGTTCAAGTGAGATGGGCGGTGAGTGTGCCTTTGGGGAGTACCGATCCCCCTCGAGCCCTTCAGGGGTATCCAAATCAGATATTGGTTCGCCCTATCCATTGGATTGTAGGAGGGCGAAACGCGCTGTCCACAACAGTTCCACGGCGCTTCTACTTTATCTTTTGTGCCCAAGCGTGTGTATTTTCGTTAGCGTACTCATGTTTGTGACGAAGAGTGCCACCCCAGACGTGGCCGGGACCCTGTTGCTGGCTGTCTACTACGCTTACGTTGGATGTCGGCAGGGGAGAGAGATGCTCAACCTGCTCATGAACAAGTGTGTGTCCGAGACATGGCGCTTACGCACGTTGGAGGGGCGCTTGCGCAACGTCAAGATGCTTGACGGAGTGCTCCACGTTCAGTCGACCGTTTGGTGGAACATCAACGTCTCGGAAAGCATGCTGCTCATTCGTATTCGACTCATGTCCGGCTCTGACGCACGTGCGGTTTCTCGAGCTGTGCGTGAACACTTGACTCAAATGGCGAAGTACGTGTATGTGGAGTGCTTTCCGGCCAACGGAGCAAGCAGTTTTGGGGACAGCGCACATCTGCCTTGGGTCCAATCGCTGGTGAGCGCACACACTGACTTGCACGGCGACCATGGTCACAGCCACGACTGTAGCCACCACCACCGTCATATGCAGAGCCACATCAACGCATCGCAGAATGTCAATCATACTGCAGTAAAAGAGGTCATCTGCCTGTCTCCGCAACAGTCGAACATATTTTCTGAGAAAGATGCCCCATCACCGCCTAGCTCCATAGGTGTATCTGGACCCTACGGGACACATGGGTTTCCTGAGCCAGTGCCTCCTACACTCTATACGAATGGTCCTCCAGTCCCACGAACCTTTCCCCGAATCCCAGCTTCCGCTAACGGCGCATCTGACTCTTTCTCAACGCACGAAATACCGGTGTGGGGGGCACCCACGAGCGGCAGTGCTTCGGAAAGAGGAGTGCCGTCTACCTCGGCAAGTGGCCCAACGACTCATAAACTAAGTATGACGGCTCCACCGCCTTCAACCGAGTTTCCGTACCCTGCGCCGTTGACGCACAGTGGGGGCGGTAATAAACAAACCTATTGCATGGGTCAGTCGGCCATGAGTGATGCAGTTGCTGGAGTAGCTCATTCCGCTGGTTTTCCCGCACCACCGTCTTCCCGCCTCCCTGATAAACCGCCTTCGGTATTTATTCCGTACCGAGAGCTGAATGCTCGGATTCACCGTTAGGTGAGAGAGCAACGCCGCCATCCGCCTCCCCCCAGCTTATCAATGCAACCCATTAACCCCCTGACATCTTTTCCGAAGGAGAGTCACTCCGACGTCGTGTCTGGTCTGTGCGCTACGGCTTGAATGCTTCTGAGACGGACGATCACGTTGCAGGAAAAGTGATCTGGGTGGCCGAGGTCCTTCACCTTGTCACCTCAACACATCGTTGAGTTCACCCTAGCACTGCAGCTCTTGTTGTAGATGCATAATCGGGCAATGGCTTAAAAAAAAAAAAACATAAAGCTATAAACATGTTTGTTTACCATCTGTGTAGCGTAGATTTACGAGCTGCCTCTAGTGCGCAGGCTCATTTCATATGCTAATGCATCGCATCATGTGTCTTCGCTGGACCAGAAACAATTGTATGCAGTGAGCAGAAAAGAGTGCGGTTCTCTTCTCCTCGTGTCGGTGCGTGCTCACTGTTTAGATACCCACATCCGATTGCCTCAAATGACACCATACTATTTTTAAAAAAATGTGGCAGTAGGGAGGATAGTTCTCCGCACAGAGTGACGAACTCGGGCACCCCCAGCCCCCTCCCCTTTCTCCTCTTCGGCTTCCCCTGCCCCGTCCTCCTCGCACACACACTGACCATGCCGAGCCGCCCCTGATAGTGTCAGGGTCGCGTACTCGTCAGGCACTGGGACATCTCCGAGCGACTCCTAGCCGTCCACAACGGGAGGTGCGCCGTCGCACTGTATGACAGGGGGTCACACGTGGGCCATGCTCATGACAGGCGTAGTGTCGTGCGACCTGGTGGGTGCTGATGCCTCGCGCCCCTTCTGCAGGTGTGCGCTGCGCATGGACCATGCAGGGCGGACCTCGGGGTGGGGAGGCTGCGAGGCGTGGGTGGTTGGTAGAGTGTGGGGAAGACAAGCCGCGCTGCGGCCCGTGAGCAGCACCGTTTCCGGTTCGTACGTGATGAGACCTCTGGGCGTGGCATACTGTGAGTGCGCACGTCACACATAACAAAGCATGTGGAAATGCATCGACAAAGGAAAAAGAGACAAACGAAGGGGAGGGGGAGCTAATTCATAAGTAAGTTCCGTTTGTTAACTATCGGGAACTGAAGATCGCTAGTCGTGGTGAGTGAGACGAA